>VMDO01008179.1:0-67500 GCA_007922755.1 Pedetes capensis | reverse complement strand
ATAGGGCCGCTATGAGTCGGACTCGACTCGATGGCACCTAACAACAACAACAACAACATTGGTGGTGCATTGCGTCAAATGAGCCCAGCAGTTTGGAGACTTGGGGAAAACATGGAGCCTTTTCTGGGCACGTTCTACGGCTGACGGCATCTTCATTCTATTCCTGGGAGTCTTAGTGGGGAAGGGCTCCTGAGGCAGACCAGGCACAGACTTCCTAAAAGAGAGACACAGGGGGCAGGGGTGTGTACTTGTCTGGAGCACGAGTGTCTCGGAACGGTCCCCAGGCCCTCGCGATCCTGGACTCCAGTGTCCGATGCCCCTCCCAGGCCAGCGGCAGGGGCGGTGCCGTTTCCCTGCCTGCTGTGGCCACGCAATCATGGCGCTGCCCGTGCTGGCGGGGCTCCAAACTCATGGGAAGGAAATTTTCAATAAAATAATGAGCCTTGCCATAGAGTGTAGAAAAGCTTGTGTAAACGTGGGCTTCAAAACGTCCACCTAGGGGTGAAGGTGTTGCTCAGCATAAAGCACTTGCCTAGCATGTGTGCGGCCCGGATTCCACCCCAGCACCACCAAAATAAAAAACAAAACAAATGCCTGTCTGTATGTGAGATGAGAAGGTTCTACTGCCAGTTTTATTTCTTTTTTTCTATATATTTAATTTCAAAATGTGAGCAGAGCTATTATTTAGCCATCTTAAAGCCAGCGTAGGACTCCCGGGTGTTACAGACCCGACACACTTCTTGGATTGAGTACGAGAAGAAGCCTGAAATACAGGTTTTCTGAAACGTTGCCATTCAAAGATTGGAGATCTTTGAGGCAGGTATTTGAGTTTCACTCAGCACCTTTCCTGTGTGTCTTGTAAATACGTGTGTACCAGTATGTGTACATATATTTGCATGAGATCATCTGGGGAGATTATGATTGGCTCCAGGTTTTTATTATGTAATTTATTTTAAGAAATCATAGACAACGTGTTATAGGAGGGTTTTTCTGTTTTTTTTTTTCCTTTTCTAAAAATATTGTTGCTTGCAGCTGTAGCCCTGTGGCATCCGATCCCGTCAGATCTCGGAAGCTAAGCAGGGTGGGGCCTGGTTAGTACCTGGATGGGAGACCGCCTGGGAACACCAGAAGCTGTAGGCTTGGGAGAAGGACCTGGCAACCCCCTCCCAAAAATCAACCTGCCATTGAAAACCCTATGAACAGCAGAGAAGCACCGACAATAGCGTTTCCCCTGTTGTACACAGGGTCGCTATGAGTCGGATACCGACTCGACAGCACCTAACAACAACAACAACAAAAATATTGTTATTTTATATTAGTTATATTTCTAAATCTGTCAAAGAAACAAAGTTTGTGGTGTGTGTTGAGGTAAAAAGAACATTATACACGCTTGCTGCCTCCAAGAGAAAAGACATGAAAATCAGTGCTTCCTTTCAGTGCAGACATGAAGCTGTTTAGGGAAGAGAGCTCTGCAGTCACAGAATGCCGAATGCCTTTGAAGCCACAGGACTGCGGGGAGAATATTCACCAAACCCTGGCTGGAAGCATCCTGCGCCAGGACTCTTGCAGAGCTCTGGGGAAATAACACCCATTAGATAAAGCATACCTGGCCTGTGGCCCTGCTGTGGCGGAGGGGGCAGTGGGTGTTAGAACGCGGGGCAGGAAGACACAGAGAAAGCAGGGAGCAGAAGGTTGGGCTCGGTCTCCTGCAGGGAGGCCCGAGGATTTGCAGGGTGAAGGTGGGGGCTGAGCAGGTGGGCGGTGGGCGACCAGGGCAAGTGGATGCACAGGAGGGAAGAAGGTGAAGACACGGAAGAGCTGACCAGCAGGAGGCGCCCCACGTGCAGGGCCAGGCGCACAGGTTGGACACTGCGCAAATGCTGACTGCCAAGGGCCCAGCCCTCCTCCTAGGAAGGGATTAACAATGGAGCTGACCTCAGACAGCAGTCTGGGGTTTATTTTTAGGATTCTTAGGATTGTTAAGGGCCCGGCAGAGCCAACTGAGAAACCTGGAATGCCTTCTTGAAACTACTGTCCTCACAGTGCAGCTGCTTCCCACGATGCCGGGATAAGCATGCGTGCCCCACCGGGCGTGAGGAACTGGCTTCAAACCCACCAGCTTATTCTCTACAGTTATAACAAAATTAGGTTGTTGTTGCTGTTGTTGTTAGGTGCCTTCGAGTCAGTACCCAACTCATAGTGATCCTCTATACAGCAGGGGAAACACTATTGTCAGTGCTTCTCTGCTGTTCATAGGGTTTTCAATGGCAGATTGATTTTTGGGAGTGGGCTGCTGGGTCTGTCTCCCAAGCCTACAGCTTCTGGTGTTCCCAGGCGGTCCCCCATCCAGGTACTAACCAGGCCTGACCCTGCTTAACTTCCGAGATCTGACGGGATCGGATGCCACAGTGCTATGGCTGCAGACAACAAAATTATAGAAGAAGAATAAGACACCAAGAGTGAGGCACAAGCAGAAACCCATCTTGGTGAGCTTGTGTTGGGAAAGAACGTGGCCTTTTAAATAAAGAACAGAAGCGGTATTTGTGCATAGGAAGTTTCTAACTCTAGTCTGGCTCCTGATTTCCATAACATCCGTCTGTCCTGTCCTTGTCTTTTTGTCTCTGCCTCTGTCGGCCTCTGGGTCTCCACCTCTGTTTCTCACACACTTGGAAACAAAGCACAAGTCATCTCGGGTAGAGCCATTGGGCACATCTTTGCAAACCTAATCTTCGAGATGCTAACCTACTTATCCGAGAGTAGGAAAATGAATAAGTGTTGCAGCAGATCAGAATTTCTGCTCTTTCATTATGTTTCACTGGGAACCAAATTAGTCACAAATCAGCCAGAGGAAGCCCACGACCTCCAAAGGGTCACGCAAGCGTCTGCAGGGCGGTGCGGGGCTGTTCTGCCCAGCTCCAGGCAGAGACGTGGGACCACGGGGAGAAGCCGCATCTGTTACAATGCCTTCCTGAGAAGCAGCTGTGACTTCTGTGCTTGCAGCGAGCTGGGCACCTCAGGCTCACAACACAATCTCACCGTCCCTCCCTGGCGCACCATCTTCCGAGCCCACGGTCCCTGTTTCCGTTGGGGATGGACTCTTACCACACTGAGGAGGCACGAGGAACCCCGAGGTAGCACTCGGGCCCATGTCCTCCTCTAGGTGCTGTGGTGCAACACTTCAGGTGGCAGCTGACCCTCCTGGGCAGTGAGCATGTGCACTGTCTGAGAAGGGAATCCTGATTTCACATGTGATTGAATTTAGACCCATCTGCAAGCCATAGTATTTTCCACGGTTACTTATTCTCTCAAATACTCATTTTCTCCATGTTTAAAAAGTGAGTAAAAGATTTTTTTGGTAAGGATTACATAAATATGCATGCAAAACCTGCGGTGGGGGGTCTGCAGAGTAAACACCATTACCAAGACGAGTGCTGTTGCTTAGTGCCACGCTGCTATCATTATTATCAGCTCTGTCTTGTGTGTGTTTTCCTTCTCCTGAAGCCTGAGCACCAACCTCTGCGACTTCTGAGTTCAGTCCTGGTTCCTGTGAAATACAATAACGAGGCTTTAGCTGGCAGTGAATCTAGTTAATAAAGCACGCCTGTTGCTGTGGTTAGGTGCCACTGAGTTGGTTCCAACTCATAGCGACTCTATGCACAACAGTGAAACACTCCTGGACACTGTGCCATACACACAACTTTTTTCATATTTGAGCCTGTTGTTGAAGCCACTGTGTCAATCCATCCAGTTGAGGGCCTTCCATTCTTTTCTTTTTGTTGACCCACAAACCTCCAAAACCTGATGTTCTTCTCCAGGGATTGGTCCCTCCTGACATGTCCAAAATATATCAGGCACAGTCTAGCCATCCTTGCTTCCAAAGAGCACTCTGGTTGCACTCCATCTAGGATAAATTTGTTGGTTCTTTTGGCAGTCCACGGTATATTCAATATTCATCTCCAGCACGATAATTCAAAAGCATCAATTCTTCTTCTGTCTCTTTATTCATTGTCCAGTTTTCACAAGCATATGATGCAACTGACAACATCCCATGGAACGAGTCAGATGCACCTTTGTCCAATGTGACATACTTACTTTTCAACACTTTAAAGAGGTCTTTTGCAACAGCTTTTCCCAATGAAATGTATCTTTTGGTCTCTTAACTGCTGCTTCCAGAGTTGTTGATTGTAGAACAAAGTAAAACAAAATCCTGGACAACCTTAATCTTTTCTCCATTTATCATAAAATTGTTCACTGACTCAGTGGCAAGGATTTTTGTTTTCTTGATGTTAACCCACAGTCCATACTGAAGGCTGTGTTCTTTGATCCACATCTGTAAATGTTTCAAATCCTCTTCAGTTTCAGCAAGCAAAGTGGTGTCATCTGTACAACGCGGGTTGGTAATGAGTCTTCCTCCAATCCTTATGCCGCATTCTTCTTCATAAAGTCCAGCTTCTTGGATTATTTGGGCAGCACAGAGCTTGAAGAGCTATGGTGAAAGGGTACACACGTTGCCCTTTGTCTACTTCCCTATGCCTCTTTGCCAAAAGAACTATTCTCTGATGCACACATTTCCTGACTTTAAACCAGGCAGTGTTTCCTTGTTCTGTTCAAACAACTGCCTCCTGGTCCATGTACAGATTCCTCAAGAGTACAATTAAGTGTTCTGATATTCCCATTCTTTGTAATGCTATCCATAATTTGTTGTGATCCACATAGTCAAATGCCTTTGTGTAATCAATAAAACATAGATAGGTATCTTTCTAGTATTCTCTGCTTTTAGCTAATATCCATCTGACAGCAGTGATGTCCCTGGATCCACACTCTATTCTGAATCTGGCTTGATATTTGGGCAGTTCCCTGTGAATATACTGTTGCAGTCACTTTTGAATGACATTTAGCAAAATTTAACTTGTGTGTGATATTAATGATATCATTCGATAATTTCCACATTTGGTTTGATCCCCTTCCTTGAGAATAGGCAAAAATGTGGATCTCTTCCAGTCACTCGGCCAGGTAGCTGTTTTCTAAATCTCTTGGCATGAACAAGTTAGCACCTCCAGCGCTGCATCTGTTTGTTGAAACATCTCTATTGATATTCCATCAATTCCTGGAGCCTTGTGCTTCACCAATGCCTTCGAGGCAGCTTCCACTTCTTCCTTCAGTACCATTGGTTCCTGATCATATGCAACCCCTTGAAATGATTGGTCATCCACCAATGCCTTTCTGTATAATGGCTCTTTGTATTCCTTCCATCTTCTTTTGATTTTTTTCCGCGTCCTTTAGTATTTTCCTTACAGAATCCTTCACTATTGCCACTTGAGACTTGAATTTTTTCCCCTCAATTCTTTAAGCTTGAGAGAAACAGAACATGTTCTTTCTTTTGATTTTGTGTCTCCAGCTCTTTGCACGTCATTATATTTGATTGTGTCTTCTCGAGTTGCCCTTTGAAATCTTCTGCTTAGATTTTAAATTTGTCATATCTTCCTAGCCCTATCATTTTGTGACATGTTATGAGAACTCCGATTTATCTCTATCCAAAGACATTTGAACTGAATACTCACAGACTTTTACTTCTACGTGTTCCGGTGACTTTGAGAAGAGTTCTTTTTGGCAAAGTCGCAAAGGGAAATAGACAAAGGGCGAGAGGTGGCAGGTATTTATGCTGCAGCTGCCTCGCAAACAGGAGTAAGCGCGTCAGTGAGGGCGGCATGTGGCAAATCAGCACTGTGGGCTGCTGTTCTCTTGTGCTAGCTGGAGTTTTCCCTGGTTTAAAAAAATGACCATCCTAAGCCTGTATTTTGAGCAAGATCATTAAACTCTACAAAAGTGCCTAGGCTCAGCTTTCCACGCAGATCACACTGAAAAGCAAAAGCAGGGTTAGCCCACACTTCTGCTTTCCACGTAGCAGAAGACACGACGAGGCCTTTGAGACGCACAGAGCACTGGCACTCCTCCCTGGAGCTGGTGGCCGATCCCCTGCCCTCCTCGCATTGGATCAGTTTCCCTAGTGGACTGGCAGCCACACTAGTGTTACCTGTTCTATGGAATTATTGGGGACCATAAGCAAAATTCTACATGAAAATCTAGAGCACAGACTTTCTAGCGCATCTCTGCCACTGGAGAAGAGGCTGAAGTGGGAGGCGATGAGGCCTGAGTGCCCGGCCTCAGTCTCCTCTCTCTGCCCCTCTGGGCTTCCTGGCAATAGGAGGTACTCATGGCTCTGGCTGCTTCGTCTTTAAGAGGAGGAGAGAGTCACTCGTCCCTGCTGGGCTAGAGTAGCAACAGCCATGGTGCAGCTAATGAGGAAGATGCAGGAAACTCTGGGTGTGGCCTGCGAGGTGTCAACACTGTCACGATGACACTGCCTCAGAGGCTCACGCCAATCCCGAGGCCCGATGAACCCTAGGCTTCCAGGCGGACGTCCCCTCGTCCTCATTCCTCCAGCTTGTCTTCCTCCCCATGGCTGGAAGGAGAGACAGGTGCCCCCAGGCTTCCCCTGCTCTGCCGCCCGGCACCTAAGAATGTTCTCCAAAATGTTATCAGGAAAAATGAGCATGCAGCTTAACCCCAAGTAACTTAAATCAAATTGGCTATAATGGCTCTCGTTAGGTGCCGTCGAGTCGAGTCCGACTCAGAGCGACCCTCATAGGGTTTTCAACGGCTGACTGTTTCGGGATTGCCTTGGGAGTGGGTTGCCATGTCCTTCTCCCATCTTTCTGGTGGTGGGAATCGAACCCGGGACCTCAGAGACTGCAGAGCAGCGCTCTACCAACTGAGCTAAGTCCCAGCCCCATAGTGGCTCTTGGCAACCTGAAATCTGAAACACAGCATTGTCTGCACTGCAGACAGGCCCACACAGGCTCTTTGCAGGCTGACCAGTGATTGGGAAGGGTAGCGTGGACAAGGTGGACACACCAGCAGGTCTCGGCACCCTGGAGTCCCGTGCAGCGTGATTCTGAACCTGAGGCCTTACACTCTCTGGTCCCATTTTATCATCACGGCTCCTGCTGCGTGATGTGTGTTTGCTGTGGCTGAGTGGCTGTCATGGCCTCCCGTGCCTCTGGCCGCAGCATCCGACCCCACAGCCATCCTGGCCCCTGCTAAGCTGGCCTAATCTCGTGCCGGGAGGAAGAGCAAATTGCCTGGGGAACATCGATTCATTGTAAAATTCAGCAATATTCAAAGTCAGTGGCTCCATCGTCTCCTCGAGGGCCGGCCCCAGCTGACGCTTCCCATGCGCCTGGAAAAGCCAGGTTAGCAGAGGAGTTTTCACGTCATTCCTGGAGTCCATCTTCAGTGTGGGTGTCTGGGGGCCCGGGGAACTGTGTGCAGGTGGGATTGGGTGTGAGTGGCAGCCAGGAGAGGCAGGCAGGAGACAGAGTGGCACTGGCAGGGTCCACACCCCAAGCAGGCTGCGTGGCACTGGGGCTCCGGGGCAGCTGATCTGGTCCTCCACTGTGCCTCTGTGCCAATGTCCCCACATTCAGGAGGAAGGGACTCAAATTAGGACAGAACAGTTACTGTAGCCCCACAGATAGCTAGCTACTGCTGAACTGCTGGCGGGGTTACAGGAACCCCAGGCAAGTAACTAACTAGGTGACTGTGTGTGTGTGTGTGTGTGTGTGTGTGTGTGTGTGTGTGCGCGTGCGCACGCACGCTTCTCCACAGCTTCCATCAGTCATGAGGGCGACGTGGGCCTGAGAGCCGATGTGGCCTGTGGCGCCCCGAGGCTCCCGCCCCCATGCTGTGTGTGGCCATGGCGTGCGCGTCTGCACTCTGCACCACCGCGAGTCGCCGCGAGGGCTGGTTATTTCCAGGAAGCACCCACCGCCCACCGGGCTCCTCCCCCTGCTCCTCCTCCCCTCTGTATTAACGTAGAGACTCCCACTTGGGGTGATGAGCCGTAACGGTGAGCAGTTTCAGGTAACAGTGAAAGCTGAGGCTGTGTGGAAGCCCACAGGCACCCACTTTCAACACTTGTAGGGTGACTGCTGGATGCCAGGCACCCCATGGGGAGGGGCCGTTGGGTCAGAGGCAGGAGAGAAAGAAGCCAGTGGGGAAAGGCTCCTCCAGCCCTGGTTAGCCGGGGTCATGTGTGGTACGAAGGGCTCCCCAGAGAGGCTCACGTGCTGAAGGCTGGGTCCCCGTGCAGCAGGGCTCGGAGGTGGGAGTTTTGGAAGCAATGGATTCTGCGGGCTCTGCCTTCATTGGTGGATTATTCCAGTGATGCAGTCATAATTGGGTGGCGTTATTGGGAGGGCGGGAACTTTCCCAGGCAGGCCTGGATGAGGAAGGGGCCACTGAGTCTGCCTTGGAAGGGTGCTCCTGGCCCTGCCCACTCCCTCCCTCTCTTGCTCTCTGCTTCCCAGCGGCCTCGAGGTGAGCCGCCTCCCTCCCCTGGGCCCTTGTGCACAGGGTTTCCACCCCACCGCAGGCCTGAAAGCAGTGGTGCCAGCCAGCCCTGGATATTTGACACTGTGTTGTTGTTGTTGTTGTTGTTGTTAGGTGCCGTCGAGTTGGTATCCCACTCGTAGCGACCCTGTGTACAACAGGCAAAACACTATTGTCAGTGCTTCGCTGCTGTTCATAGGGTTTTCAATGGCTGATTGATTTTTGGGAGGGGGTTGCCAGGTCCTTCTCCCAAGCCTACAGCTTCTGGTGTTCCCAGGTGGTCTCCCAGCCAGGTACTAACCAGGCCTGACCCTGCTTAGCTTCTGAGATCTGATGGGATCAGATGCCACAGGGCTATGATTGCAGGCTTGACACTGTGAGTCAGGGCAGCTCTTCCCCTAAGATGCTTATCTCGGGTCTTCTGTTGCATCATGAAACACTGACTGACAGACCCACGCCATAGGAATCTGGACCGAGACCGAAGGAAGTAGCTAGGCCGTCAGCCCTTGGGGTGTGGGGCGACAGTCAGTGGTACAGATGACAGAGTGCTCAGAGACAGAGATGGAGATGGGAGGAAGCTGAGAGGGAGACCGAGGCCACACTGTGGAGGGTCCATGAGGGGCGAAGGAACACCCTCAGGCCCAGGGACTGAGAGATGGCTCTTCTCGTGTTGCCCTCAGGAAGTTACAGAGCCCAAGCCTCTCCACCTCTTTGCACACCAGAACCTCCTGTCCTGCCGCCATCTTGTCCATCTACCCTATGGGATTTCTACACTTTTGCTTGGTTCTAAGGTGTTCCAGGCTGGGATTTAGCTCAGTTGGCAGAGCGCTGAGCTGCAGTCCCTAAGGTCCTGAGTTCAATTCCCAGCACCGTAAAAATGGGAGAAGGACCTGGCAATCCACTCCTAAGGCAATCCTGAAACAGTCAGCCATTAAAAACCCTATGAGGGTCACTATGAGCCGGATACCGACTCGACGGCACCTAACAACAACAACAACAACAACAACAAGGTATTCCAGATGCTGAAAGAAGTTGCTTCTGTCTCATGGTGCTCATAAACCATCCTTTCGTTTAGGTTGCTCTTAGAATTAATGAATACATTGGTTTAAGATATTTATGGGAAAAAATTAATACAATTCCAATGGATGCACCCAGCAGGAATTGTGAACATCAGAAGAGGATATGTGCTATCGAGGGCTGGGGTTTAGCTCAGTTGGTAGAACGCTGCTCCACACTCTCTGAGGACCTGCATTCGATCCCCAGCACCACAAAAAGGGGAGGAGGACATGGCAACCCACTCCCAAAGCAACCCTAAAGCAGCCATTGAACGCCCTGTGAGGGTCGCTCGGACCTAACTTGTTTGCACCTAACAACAACAACATATGTGCTATCTATCTACTCGCTTCAGCAAGTAGCATTTAAAGTTGAGTGTTAATTGTTTGGCTTAAAAGTGTAATTCATGTTCCCTGCTGAATTAGCAATACTTAGGCATATCATGCACGCTTTAGTAACGAGAGCAGCTTCGTGGCGCTTCAGCATGTGATGCTGAGAGGCTTGTGTTTGAAACTGGGTGTGAATCACAGAAACGAGCCAACCTGTGAGGGATTTGAGTTGCTATCACATAAATTTAGCATCTGGTTTGGGCAATACTGAAATTATTGAGTTTTATTCCTAAAATATTTACCGGCTATATGTACCAGCTGAGTGAGTTTTCTACCTCAAATAAGCAAATGGGCTCCCAACTTATTAAACTTAACTCCGATGTCCAAATGTTCAACTTATGTTTTCATAGTGAAGAGAGTGGTTGACAGATACGCAGTAAGTAGTTATTTCTTAAAGACGTGATTCCAGAGTCAATGCGACTATAAACATTAAGGTAGGTTAGTTAAAAATACATGCATTAATTTTTGGCAGAAGTAATAGAGCAGGTATTGATGTGAAAGTTTCCCACCTGTGGATTCCTGGGATGTCTTTTAGTGGCATCCAGGGGTCCACGAGCCTCCTGCATTATGGATTAAATTGTGCAGTTCGCATTCCAGACATATTTTGAAAATTCTACAGGCTACATATACAAGAATTTCTTCAATCTCTCAAAGGGCTATTTGATAAAGAAAAAAAAGATAGTTAATACCAACTTGGGCTGGGATTTAGCCCAGTGGGTAGAGCGCTGCGCTGCAGTCTCTGAGGCCCCGAGTTCGATTCCCAGCTCCGCAAAAATGGGAGAAGGGCCTGGCAATCCACTCCCAAGGCAATCCCGAAGTACTCAGCCATTGAAAACCCTATGAGGGTCGATATGAGTCGGATACTGACTCGACGGCACCTAACAACAACAACAACAATACCAACTTAGCTTTTTGATTGGAAATTACATAACAAATTTGTAGAAATAAACTAGTAATCCAAGAAAAGTGATGAGTCCAACATTATTCCTCATGCTATTCAAGTAACTTGGCAATTGGTAGAAATCTGGCCAATGGTCAGATCTGGCAGGTACACACAGATTTCCAGCTGAAAATCATTACCACCCCATTATAGTGGTAGGGAAATTAGGATAAACCTTGACATCCTTTGATGTCTGTTTGTTAGGGACTAACAGACTATGCACTCCCACAACAGCGCGTCAGCTCTGTCACCATGGAAATCTGCCTGTGACCTGATGATCACTGAAAAGAGAAATGTGAAAGTACCACACGTAATCTCATTTATACAAAAATGTTGTTGTTCTTAGGTGCCATCGAGTCGGTATCTGACTCACAGCAACCCTACGTACAACAAGTGAAACAGTATTGATAGTGCTTCTCTGCTATTCATAGGGTTTTCAATGGCGGATTGATTTTTGGGAGTGGGTTGCCACGTCTGTTTCCCAAGCCTACAGTACCTGGTGTTCCCAGGTGGTCTCCCACCCAAGTACTAACCAGGCCCAACCCCGTTTAGCTTCTGAGATCTGACAGGATCCGATGCCACAGGGCTACAGCTGCAGGCTATACAAAAATAAGGAAATAAAATCTTGAATGTATACCATTTTCTACAGTACATTATAGGAAGCTATGATTTTTAAAATCTTAAAGGCATTACCTAAGGAGGGGAGGCGAGCTGCCTGGGTCAGGTGTTTGCAGTTTTTTCTGTATAAATTTTGATTTTTAGAATGAACGTGCATTCAGGTGGAAATATCATCTTAAAACAAACGTGCAAACACAAGGACAGCGAAGTGAAGGACCACGTTTCTCGTCATAGGAAAGAATGGAGAACTCCCACTGGGAAGGGACGTGGCTCGATGTTTCCCTGTGGGCTGTGGCGCCCGAGGCAGCCTAGCCAGCCTCCCTGAGGAGGGAGGAGAACCACACCCACCAGGTCGCGGCACCCAGAGGGCAGCGTGAGCATGCTCTGTCACCTTGCCATCCAAGAGGGCACTGCTCTTCCCTCTGTGCCACCTGCTCACCTCGGGTCAGGCCAGCGGGGCCAGACATTGCTCTTGCCAACAGCCAGCATCTCTCTCGTGATGACTCCGAAGTGACCCCATCACTTTTGCCCACATATGTCCATGAGTTCCACCCACTGAACCCCACAGCAGAGAAAGTTACGGGTGCCCAGTGGAGCTCAGGGCGCCTGTGTGTGCCGTCGGCTGAGGCTGCGGGACAACGCACCACAGGCCAGGCTCGGACACCGCAGCTCTGGGAGCCCAGGAGGCCAGGGCCAGCTGCCACAGTGCTTGGTTTCCGTGAGGCCTCTGTCCCAGGCCAGCGCATGGCCATCAGCCCCACGTGTTTGCGGGGTCCCTCGGCGGGTGTCTGCATCTCCATCTCCTGTCGAGGCCCAGACACTGGTCACTGGGAGCAGCACCCGTCCATGAGACTCAGCTTACCAGAAGCAGCTCGTTAAAGGCTCTGTCCTTCAACAGTTCTGCAGGGCAAAACTTCAGAAGGTGAATTTGCGGGGATGCAGGTCAGCCCACAGCACTGGATGTCCCAAGTGCCAGGGGAGTCAGAGGACAGCGAGTCCTTTCTCCAGGGGCAAAGACGTGGCATCCATGGCAGCTGGCGGAGCGCCCTGACTTCCCGCTTGCTACCCCTCTGCTCTGCTTCCTGCCCCCAGAAGCCCGAGAGGGGAAACCAGGAGGCAGGCAGGAGAAAGGGGCGCCCCGGCTTTCAGCTGTCTCTACACAGCTGCACTGCAATCACGTTTCTGGGGGGATGGACCCACCCTTTTCCCTCGGCACCCTGAGCCACGCAGCATGAATGCCTGATCTAATCTGGCCGATAGGAGGTGAGACTCCCCACCTCTGGGCTGCCCAGCTGGGCTCCCTGAGCCCCATGGATACCCACGGATGAGCTGTCAACCTTCCCTGCCCAGCGCCCCTCTCTAGTTAGCTGCCTCCACCTGCCGTCTAGCAGATGTCATCAGGAAGCCTTCCGATGCACCCCCTCCTGAAATGCTGCAGACTCAGCCCTGGGGGTGGGGGGCAGAGGGCGTGAGGCAGGCAGTTTGCTCTTGGCTTTTGCTTGTCTTTCACCACAGGCCCTGCCAGGTCAGGGCAGGTTTTGAGTGGTGACCTCAGACCAAAGCAGGACAAGACGACAGGTAGATCTGAGAAGTGGGTACTGGTGTTGGAACTGGGGCTTGGGGGCTTACTGAGAAACCCCCCGAAACCAGGCCTCTCCTGAACAGCAGCCCAGCCCTGGCCACATCCTCAACAGGAGACTCGTAATGCTGTTGATAAGACCGCATGTGTTAACAAACACACAACATTCTAATAAAGACCCTTGCAATGAAGACAGCGGTGCAAACAGTGGCACAGGAAGCAGGGGGAGGGGACTCGTTCCCTGCTGGGGGTCTGTGCCTGAGGAACCACTCACGCATCCCATCTGATAGGAGCTCTGGGGACAGAAGGATTAGCTCCTTCAAAAGATGTACAGGTCCTTCAGCTTCGAATGGATCCCACCTTCTGCTTTGTCTGGACCATAGCACGCATTATTCTAGCACCTTCTCTGTCTCTCCCATTCTCCTCAAGCAAAATCACCCCTGACCCCTCGTTTCTGTGGATGACGTGGCATGATGCTTCTCCGTGTTTGTTCATAGATTATAATCTCTCTCTACTGACATTGTGCATGGCATCTCTGTCATCACCTTAAGATCATATTTGCCATCTTATCCAATAATGTTGTTGGTGTTAGGTGCCATGGAGTCAGTGTCTGATTCATAGTGACCCTGTGAACAACAGGCGAAACACTGTTGTCAACACAGACCTGGCTCTCCACAGAGCCACGTGTGGACACACCAGTGATGGTCGTGGCTTCCCGGGCACCCTGGTGTTGCTCCTAAGTGCCTGGGTCTGCGCACTCGCTCACATGAGGCGCTGGGTCTTTAGAATAAGCAAACCGACCGGCTCTGCCCCTGATCCTCATGGTTCCACAGCACGGCCTGGGTGGGCAGCTGGGCGGGGGGACCAGGCAGTCCAGCGGATGCTGCTCCAGCTGCATTCAGATTATCACTAGCAGACGTCCACTGTCGGTCTTTGCTTCCAGTTAGATTTCTGCATGGGGTAATGCTGAAAATAGCACCATGGAAATGAAGGCGGGTCCTAGCGGCAGACCAGACTCCTGCACCCAGGTGGGAACTGGGTACTTTTGACCCTGTGTCCCAAGCGTAACTCCTCAGGGGAGGAGAGAAGTTCCTGTATCTACAACTTCAGAGACGCTTTTCTTTAGATATACCGTGATTGCTTCTAAAACTTTATTTCTCTCTACCGATTTCTACATTAAAATATACATGTCAACCTGGCACAGTGGCTCATACCTGTAATCCCAGCCGCTCTAGAGGTGGAGGCAGGAGCATTGCAGGTTCGAGGCCAGAAATAGCCAGTGTAACTTAGTGAGACCCTGTCTCACAATGGGAAGGAAAAAATCAACTGGGGTTACAGCTCAGTGGTAGAGGACTAATAAAGCATGCGGGACACCTGGGTGAAAGCCCCCGGTACCACAAATAAAATAAAATAAAATAAAATAAAAATGTCAATAGGACAACAGAAACTAGGTGTAAAAATTACCATCAAGTTGCAGAAGACCGGGTGATTAAGAAAGGAGGTGGAGGAGCATTGGAGCTGGTTTTTTCTTTCCCAGTACTTGTTGTTGTTGTTAGGTGCCGTCGAGTCGGTACCCGACTCATAGCGACCCTCCTAGGGTTTTCAATGGCTGACTGTTTCGGGATTGCCTTGGGAGTGGATTGCCAGGCCCTTCTCCCATTTTTGTGGTGCTGGGAAGTGAACTCGGGACCTCAGAAACTGCAGTGCAGCTCTCTACCCACTGAGCTAAATCCCAGCCCTTCCCAGTACTGGGAAGACTGAATGTGAGGTCTTGCCTATCCAGGGCAAGTGCTCTCCCACTGAGAAACACTCCCAGGCCTCTTTCTTATTTTTAAAATTATTCATTTATTTTTAATTAATTAATTATTTGCTTATTTATTTGTGGTTCTTGGGAGTTAAACCTAGGCCTCGCACGAACTTCTGCTCTGCCACTGGGCGGCACGCCCACCCATGTTTTCTGTATTTGGAGTCAGGGTCTCACTGGGTTGCGCTGGCCACCTCGGTCTCACCCTTTCAGTTCTCCTGCTCAGCCTCTTGAGTCACTGGGATGCAGCCTGTGCCCAGGAGGGCAGGACTTGAACAGTCAAATCTGGGGAGAGAACGGCTTAAGCAGAAGGGACCAAAACGTCTCTGGTCAGGCCAGGCCCTGGAGGGAGGCTGAAAGGTTTCTCGTTCTGGTTCTCAGCACTGACTGAAAACCTGGTAAGTTACACAACTTTTCCAAGTCATTTACGCATTCCTTCAATGAGAATACCTTTTGTTACCTCATAGAGGTGCTGTGGGATTATTGTAAATGAAAATTAACTTAAACTTCATTCACTCTCTAATGATAAGTCTTGGAAATATTTTTTAATGAATGACACAGCAAAGGAAAATCTGATAAGATGTATATATAGGTGCATATAAATATGCTCAAGCACAGTTAAGTACCAAGTCTATTTTCCCCAATTTTTGTAGGAAATATTTGCTAAAAATCTATGTAATTAATACCAAAGCCCACAGACCCTAAACCCCCACCCGATATCTGTTTGCCCTTCTCTTCCCACCAACTCTATGTCCTGAGCGAGGGACAGGGTGCACACAAGGGGCCCACATCGTCAGGGAGACCGACTCACCTCAAGTGAAGCGTGGCGTTCGGAGGCTGAGGACACAGTGGTAGTGCAAACTTTGGGAGTATAGACAGTTATTCACAAAGTGTAGACTGCACTTGAATTCCCAAATACTTAAGCTAATTCTGTAGACTCCCACGTTCTGCCGGTCATAAAGTCAATCATTGCGGATTAACTCTCTTGCCAACCATAATTGTTAACACTAGACAAAATACTAAAAATAAAATATTTGAAGCCACTCAAGAATTACCATGAACACAAGAGTTTCTTGTTTGTTTTTATTTTTGTTTTTGGTATGTGGGGGCTGACCCCAGTGCCTTGCACATACTTTGCAAGCACTCTAGCACTGGGCTACACCTCTAGTCTATTTTTTACTTTTTTTATTTTGAGACAGGGTCTCACTAAGAAGTCTGCCTCTGGCCTCAAACTCATGATCCTCTTGCCTCATCTTCCCTAGTGACTGGGACTAACGACGTGTACCACGGCACCCAGCCTGAAGAAAATTTTAATAATACCAAAGGGAACCACAAGGAGACAGACATTTTCCTGTCTTTTCCCATAAGCATTGCCCAGCCCGTGTTCACAGGTCATGGAGTTAAGACTGGGGAGCAGGGGGCGCTCTTTCAGAGATTGAGATCAAAACTTGGGTTTAGGGAATGTTAAGGTTGCCAAAATCGAGAGGGAGAATCCCAGAGAGGAAAGAGCTACAGACAGCCCAACCTCAAAATATACATGTAAACTTCCCTCCAGTCACTGTTGACTGCTTACTCAAAGGCAAGGGGCAAAACTTTAACGGTCTCCTGTAAAGACGTCAGCTGAAAGACTCAGAGATCTGAAGTGAGATCTCCCAGGAGCTAGGAGGTGGAGCTTTTCATGCTTACCTAATTATGGGAACTGGGTAAACATTTCAGATTTCCCTTTAGGACGAAAAGAGAGTTAAGCCTTATGAGCAAGAAACATGATCTGGGACCAAGACCTGCATGTTATAACTACAAGCCTCGTGTGTGTGTGTGTGTGTGTGTGTGTGTGTGTGTGTGTGTGTGTGTGTGTGTGTGTAGTAGTTGCTGGGGATGGTAGGTGCCATCAAGTCAGGTCTGACTCATAGCAACCCTATTTACAACAGAAACACTCTCTGATTCTGTGCCAGTCACATGATCCTATTTATGTTGAAGCCCATTGTTGCAGACACTGTGCCAGTCCATCTAGTTGAAGGTCTTCTTTTTATTGTTGACTTGCCACTGTCCGAAACATAATGTCCTTCTCCAGGGATTAGTTGGCCCTGACAACACGTTGAAAATACATAAAACCCCTCTAACCATCCTTGCTTCCAAGGAGCACTCTGGTTGCGCTTCTTCTAGAACAGATCTGTTGGTTCCTTTGGCAATCCATGGTATATTCAATAGACGTCTCCAGCACCATAATTCAGAAGCTTCATTTCTTCTCCTGCCTCCCTTATTCAGTGTCCAGCTTTCATAAACACATGATGTGACTGAAAATACCATGGCATGAGTTAAGCGCACCTTCATCTTCAATGTGACATCTTTACTTTTCAACACTTTAAAGGGGTCTTTTGCAGCAGCTTTTCCCAATGCCATGAGTCTTTTGATTGCTTGGCTGCTGCTTTGACAGGTGTTGGTAATAGAACCAAATAAAGCAAAATCTTGGACAACCTCAATCTTTTCTCTGTTTATCATGAAATTGTTTACTGACCGACCCAGTTGTAAAGATGTTTGCTTGTTCATCAGTAAACATTTCAAATCCTCTTCACTTTCAGCCAGCAGAGTTGTGTCATCTACATAATGCAGGTTGTTAATCAGATTTGGGTCCAAAGCATAGAGACCCTCGTAGGGTTTTCAATGGCTAATTGTTGGGGGATTGCTTCTGGAGTGGATTGCCAAGTCCTTCTCCTGTTTTTGCAGTGCTGAGGATCAAACCTGGGTCCTCAGAGAGGGCAGAGCCGCACTCTACCAACTGAACTAAACCCTGCCCCATATAAATATACATATATATGCACACACATATATACATACGTGTGTATACCGTCAATGAGTGGCATGACCAACCCACTTGCAATATATAAATGATCTGCTGGTTATTTAATTGCCTTTTAGAAAAATAGCACAATACTTTTATAGACAGACAATAGAATCTAGAGTACCCTCAGCATATCATTCACAATGCCTAGTTCAAGGTAAAGTAAATAAATAAATAAATACAATGTTACACAGGAGTAGAAATAGGAAAATGAAATAGTCGGGGGGAAAATTAGTCAATATTAACAGACCTAAAAATACCTCAGATTTTGAAATTAGCAGATGATGTCCTTAAAATAATCATGACAAGTACGTTAAAGAGTCCATGATAAATTCAAGGGAGCTACAAAAGCTTCAGGGCTGGGATTTAGCTCAGATGGTAGAGCACTGCTCTGCAGTCTCTGAGGTCCCGAGTTCAATTCCCAGCACCGCAAAAATGGAGAAGGACGTGGCAACCCACTCCCAAGGCAATCCCGAAACAGTCAGCCATTGAAAACCCTCTGAGGATCGCTATGAGTTGGACACAACTTGACGGCACCTAACAACAAAAGCTTCAAACGTTAGGAATAGATACAAAGAAAATTCTAGATTTGAAAGATAGGATACCTGAGATGAAAAATTCATTAAAAGGTATCAACAGAAAATGAAACACAACAGAATGAAGAATCAGTGAACTTGAAGAAAGTTAGTAAAAATAGTCCAACCAACTCATAGGGAGAAAAATAACCAACCAACAAACAACAACAACAACAACAACAAAAAAAAACCGAAAACAACAGAGCAGCAACCCATAGCTATGACATTGGGACACCACCGAGTGAGCAAACACGTGAGTGATGGGAGTCCCAGAAGTCATGGCAGAAAGACAAAGAACATACACACGTTTGAAAAACATTGGACAAAGGTTTCTGCATTTAACCAAACCACCAATCCATAGATCCCAAAAAATCCAAAGCCAACCAAAGCAGAATAAAAACTGCACCAGTGTATATCATAGCAAGCTGTTAAAAATCAGTGATTGAAGGAAAGAAGCGTAGGTCGCCAGAGGAGAAAAGACACCACATCCAAAGGAACAGAGAAACTTCTCACTAGACACAATCCAAGCTGGAGAACAATGGAGCGCGCTCTTCAAACACTGTCAGAGAGAAGAACCTCCCAACGTTGAATAGAATGTCCAGTAAATACACCTTCCAAAAATTCAGAAAAGTCAGTGTATTTTCACATAAGCTTGGAAGACTTGTTGCCAGCAATCTTGTAGCATAAGAAACGCTAAAGAAAATTCTCCCAGTAGAAACAAAATAATGTCATAGTGAAATACGGGGCTATTGTACAAATGCAAAAGTGAAATGTAAGACCACATTAGTCCAAGTCTGAGATGCAAGAGTCTCACATTAACCATGCCGTGGCTGAGTGCTAAGTTAGTGTAGATCAATGTAAGATAAGGTTCATGTGAGAGAAAAGACTTTTAAAAAGACAATTGTAGTTAAAAGCCAATAGAAGAGACAGAATGAAGTACTAAAAATAACTTGATTAACCAAAAAGAAGGTAGAAAATAAAAGATTGAAAGGACAAAAGAAAACAAATAACAAGATATTAAGTTTAAATGTAACCATATTAATGATTACATTAAATGTTAATGGACTTACTTGGTACTTCCTTAAAAGGAAGAGATCATTAGAATAAATAAAAATAAAGTGTGACCAAACTGTGTGCTGGTTATAAGAAATACAATTTAAATATAAGAAGACACAGAAACGTCATAGTAAAAGTATGTAAAATTTTCTCGTTGTTGTTAGGTGCCCTTGAGTCGATATCCGACTCATAGCAACCCTCATAGGGTTTTCAATGGCTGATTGTTTCGGGATTGCCTTGGGAGTGGATTGCCAGGTTCTTCTCCCATTTTTGGGGTGCTCAGACTTGAACTCGGGACCTCAGAGACTGCAGCGTAGCGCTCTACCAACTGAGCTAAATCCCAGCCCAAAATTTTCTTGTAGAAACGCTAAATACAATCAACTTAGGATAGCTTTAGTAGCCAAGGAAAAAGGAACTCAAGATAAAGGTGTCCTTTTTATAAAAATAAAGAGTAAATACAAGAAATTGAAATAATATAGCTTAAATAGTTGAAAATATTTGAAGCATTATAGACCTAAATAAAGTACTTGACAAATCCTTGAACATAGTTGGAGAGTCTACATTACTTTCTTCAAAATTGTTAAAACAGATAAATGAACACAAAAAACGTATATGGATATTGAATACATGATTGTCAATAAACTTGATCTAGTTTATATTTACAGAATACTATGTGAAACAATAGAATACCTATATAATTTTTTTTTCTTTTTTGCGGTACTAGGGGTTGAACCCAGGGCCTGGACCACTGAGCTGCACCCCCAGCCCATTTTGTAGATTTTATTATTTTCTGAGACAGGGTCTTGCTAAATTACACTGACTGTCTCTGGTCTTGAACTTGCGATCCTCCTGCCTCCGCCTCCCCAACTGCTGGGACTACAGGCGTGCGCCACCGCGTCCAGCTACCTATATAATTTTTAAGTACATACGGACATTTCGCCCCAGACTACACACTGTGCTTTAAAACAAATGTCAGTAATATGAAATAGAAGCCATACAGTCTGCTCAAATCCCTGCCAAAGAAATCCAGAAGTCCAGTAGAAATCTCAAGGAATTAGAACACAAATTTGGAACTAAATAATACTGAAAACACAGCACATCAGAAATTTGAGGATGCAGGAATAGCAGTTGATAAGGGGACACTGATATTTGAAAATGTTTAAATTATAAATAACAGGATTAAAATTACTGATATATCCTAAGTAGTTAACAAAAGAAAGTAAATTCGATTTTATGAAGCAGAAGAAATAGAGTAATAGAGTAGAATATAATGGAGTTGTTGTTGTTGTTAGGTGCTGTCCAGCCGGTATCCGACTCATAGCAACACTCACAGGGTTTTCAATGGCTGACTGTTTCAGGATTGCCTTGGGAGTGGATTGCCAGGCCCTTCTCCTATTTTTGCGGTGCTGGGAATTGAACTCGGGACCTCAAAGACTGCAGTGCAGCGCTCTACCAACTGAGCTAAATCCCAGCCCATAATGGAGTAGAAAACACAAAACGAGGAAAAATAATAAGGGCAGAGATTGATTAATAGAAAAAAATAGAAGATAAATCTTTCGGTACAGTAATAAAAGCAAGAAAAGTACAAAAATCATAAAAACCAGGAATAAAAGAAGTGATAACTAACTATGTCCTTCAGATACTGAAAGGTCCTAAGTGGGGAGCTTAATGGCAACCTAAGTTAACAATTTTGATGAAATGATCAAATTCTTTGCACAACGTGGCTTACAAAAACTAACGTTAATTGGGAAATAACATTCCAAGTTCCATACAGCATGCCCACTCAAGGTGAAGGACAGAGTTACATGACGTAGCCAACGCAATCACCTGCAGACCCAGGACGCCACCAGTAAGAACATCAGCGCCTGTGTCATTACGGGAAGGTAAGAGCATGCCCCTGACTGTTCTGCTGCCTGGTACCCAGTACCAAGTGGATCAGTACCCACTCATGGTTGTTTCAATTGAAAATAACAGCAACTTGGAATCCTTAAAAATATAACAATGACCAGGAGGAAAGCCATTTTTCCTGAACGTTATTTTTATGGAAATGAGATGGCCACTGAAGAGTGTGTGGTCCAGACATCAGAACGGTGAGGAGCAGGTTGTCGCTGGCATCCACAGCTCCTGCTGGCTCCGAGATGACAAAGTGCTGTACAGAGACACCAAGAAGCGAAGAGGCCGAGAATTCATGTGGACGCAAGGATGCGGGAGGGAGGTAAGGTCTCCTGAAGTTCCGTGAGCGCCCAAGTGACAGCGAGGAAATGAACGTGGGGCTGTGGGAGAAAAGGGCCCCTGGTAGATGTGGGAATTCCACCTGGAGACCTGCGGAGGTGCCCAAGGAGCAAGCCTGGGCACGAGGAGAAGTAGGAAGCAAAAGGCAGAGCTGAGCTGGATTTTCTTGGGTCCCAAAATGTCTCCCCCTTGCAGACCAGTGAGCCACTGCTTACAGCCAAAGGACGAGGACACTCCGGTCTCCCTCATCCATTGCGAAGACGGGCATACAAGGCTCCATGTGGAGGGGACCCATGGCCCCAACCAGCTCTCTTTCAGAAGCCACGATGGCCCCATGCCCGGGTGGCCTTCTCCTCCACCTCGCCGTGTTCTTGTCTCCCCGGGCGCCCCTCTCGCTGGGGGATTCCTTGCGGCTTGTGCCAGGCAAGGGGACCTCACCAGTTCTGATCTGCAGCACATCTTTGCTGTCTCCGTACTGTGTTGCTGCTGCTCTTTCCCCAGCGTAGACGCAAGTCCTGCCATGGCTGTCTACACCCGCTTTATTCTCCTCAGACCTTCAGACCTGTGTGTCCTCATCCACAGATCTGCTCACTCCTGCCTCCCGGGAAAGTGATGTGCAGGGTTACACTCGCTGTCCTCACTGTTTTCCAGCCTTTTTGCTTCTGAAATACCATCTCTGTCCTTCGACCCAAAGCCATCTTTACCTGATTCCTTTATGACTTTGGTCCTGCACTACTGAAACGTCTCCCAAAAATCTGCAACGCTCCCTGGCCAGCAACTGGAACCAGTGCCTCCCGGTCTTCATGCCCTGCATCTCTCTAGTGGCTTCTTGAATTCTCTTTCTCCTTTGTCTTTGGAAATAACAGGGCTTTTGTTCTTGTCTCTTTCTCCTTTGTTCTTTTCTTCCTTGCCCCGACATCTGAAACGGCTATCCTCCGGGATTTGTCTTTCTTTCCCCTCTGTGTCTCTAAGCTTCCATCCTTTCTTGTTTGGATACACACATCTGATGCTTGGGTTGTTGTTGTTAGGTGCCGTCGAGTCAGTATCTGACTCATAGTGACCCTCATAGGGTTTTCAATGGCTGGCTGTTTCGGGATTGCCTTGGTTGTGGATTGCCAGGTCCTTCTCCCATTTTTGCGGTGCTGGGAATTGAACTCAGGACCTCAGAGATTGCAGCACAGCGCTCTACCCACTGAGCTGAATCCCAGTGCTGATGCTTGGGTGGGAGCCCCAAATTCATGCTTTTCAGTTTTTCCTCACTGGGGAGCCTACATGCACGTAACCAATACCTTATAAAGTTCTAACTGGAATAGGCACTGACAACGTTAAAGAGCAATCATTACGTAAATCGGCTGGTGGAGGTTCAGCAAGACGTTTTCTAGTAGCTCTGCAAAGGTCCCCAGAGAAGGACAACAATGGAGATGTGTGACCTTCTATAGGATCAGACTGTGTAGGAAGAGAGTTCCCTTAGACATTTGCCAACACGCTGATTGTGAGCCACCAAAGCCAGAGGATTGTGGCTCGTGACAGCAAGTCTAAGATAAAAGAACTTCCTGCCAATTCATGGACGGAAATTGACTCGGCATAGTGGAGAGAAATTTTGAAATGCTTCTGAGGACTCCTGTGAAGATGAGAAAGAATTAAACATGGTGAACAGATGAATAGCAGCCACGTACCTTGCCGGTGACCACAAATGGAGCAGGAGCCTTCAAATTCCAATTGGAGGTTCTTTCAACTTCAGAAATAGCCAACGTTTAACCTTCTCTACGGCTTGTACTAGATTTTCCTGAAGGAGGAAGAGGGTCAGTGACTTATTTATCATTTTATGTCTAGTTTTGAATCTATTAGAAAAAAGCATTTTTTCTTTTGAAATTTTCTTGCTAGTGACAGCTTTGTTGAGGTATAATTTACATACTCTAATGTTCAACATTGGGCTGGGATTTGGCTCAGTTGGTAGAGCACTGCGCTGCAGTCTCTGAGGTCCTGAGTTCAATTCCCAGCACCGCAAAAATGGGAGAAGGACCTGGCAATCCACTCCCAAGGCAATCCCGAAACAGTCAGCCATTGAAAACCCTATGAGGGTCGCTATGAGTCGGATACCGACTGGACGGCACCTAACAACAACAACAACAATGTTCAACATTACATGTACAACCCAATGCTTTTGTTTTGTTTTGCTTTGCTTGTCTTTTTTTTCCCTGTGGGGTCTCACTGTGTACCCCAGGCTGGCCTGGAACTCTCAATCCTCCTGCCTCAGCCTTCCAAATAATAGAATTACAGATGTGTGCCACTCAACGGCTTTTAGTAAATTAACACAGCTGAGCAGCTATCCGTAATGCAATTCTAGAGCATTTCACTCATCCCTAAAAGATTCCCCATGCTTATTTTCAGGCCAATCCCCAGCCCCCTTTCTCTCCTCAGGCTAATGCTATTCCTTCAGTATCTATACAGCTGCCGTTGTTAGACATTGAATATAAGTGAAGTTTTATAACGTGGCCTGTTATGCCTGGCTTTCCACATAGTGTGACATTTTCGGGTTTATTTATGTAGCATCACTGCTTACTCACTGTGTGGTTTAGACCTAAACGGCATCTCTCTTTCACATGGACTCAATGTGACAGCACTTACAACATCTTTCTCATGGGAAACCTTCATCGTTAAACTCGTAGAAATGTTGTAGATAGTCTTTACTTCAAAAATGCACGGAGATCAAGAGCAAAGCTCGGATGTCTGCTCTTACAGCTGTTGGCCAACGTGATCCTGAAGGCTTGAGCTAGTATAATACAGCAACAAAAATAAATACTACCTTATAACAGAATGAGGGTGAGTCATTTCCAAGTATTCTTAAGAGGAGATTTTAAATATCAAACATTTACTTTTATGTACACGAAGTATCATTGTTTTATGTTGAAAGCAATCATCCCCACTTACTCCTAAAAATAATATCTTCAGTTTCCAATTCAAAAGAAAACAATTGCATAGACGAAATGTTACGTGAATCCTAGGCCATAGCCCTGGCTTTGGGCAGAAGGTCAAGCTGGGAAGTCTCTCTCTCAGGGCCACAGCAAACATGCTGAGCCCCAGCACCATAGCCAAGGGAGCAGCCTGTGGCCTGCACTCCCTCCTGAGCTAACTCACCTCCTGCCACATCCACGTCCACATTCACGTCCACGCCCGGGGGCTCACTCTGTGGTGATGCCGGGAGGGCCTGGACAGCCCCCTCAGTGTCCAACTCATAGCGACCCTATGTACAACAGGTGAAACACTATTGTCAGTGCTTCTCTGCTATTCATAGAGTTCTCAGTGGCTGATGTTTTTTGGGTAATGGGTTGCTGGGTCCTCCTAAGCCTACAGCACCTGGTGTTCCCAAGTGATCTCCCATCCAAGTACTAACCAGTTCCAACCCTGCTTAGCTTCTGACATCTGATAGGCACCTAATGGCACGGCTGCAGGTGATTTGGTTCTAAGGTTTCTGGAAATTATTCTCTAATATGATTAAATTTTAAGAAACTAAAAAAAAAAATTAACAGCCCCCTGCTCCCACCCTCAGGTGACCCCAGGGCTCTAGCGAATCAGTGAGACCTCGGGAGCATGACGGCTCCTCGTTAGCCCTTCTCCACATGGGATTCCCAAGGTGACATGTGTGTCCTGGAAAACAAGACCCAGGACCATTTAACCCAAAAAGATTAGTCAAGTGACCCACTTGTCCACCAAGGGGTTTCTCAGAGCCCACAATTCGCACAACGCCTCGCCCATCCACCCGCTGTGGGTGTGGAAATGACTCCTCGCCCCCTCTCACCTGAGGTAAATGCTGTGCTCCTCACGAGGTCTTTCAGCAACTTCAGAAGTAGCCCGTCGAAGCGTGGGAGGCATCGCCTCATGATTTTGCTTGAAGTGTGGGACTGGCTCGTGGCTTGCCATGCTTTTTGTAGCCTGAAGGAAGCATCAGATAAAACGGCTCTCTCAAGCAGCGTGCTCCCATCTCCCTCCTGCTGGGCTGGAGAAGCAGCCCCTTACATCTGCCATTGTGTCTGGGGTCCCTCTTTCCCCCTCTCCTGGGTTATTCTGTTACAGATAATAACTGGAGAGTTATTACCCCTCTTCTTTCCCCTCTCCGGGAGGCATCTCCCGCTCACACAGGGTCCAGTGGATGCCACAGGGGGCCACAGAGCGCAGCTCATCCCACCTCCCTCAAGGGGCTGAACTCAGCTGCCAGGGGTGGCAGAAGGCCCAAGAGCCTCCCAACAGGACCCCCGTGAGGTTCAGGGTCTCCAGGCAGGTGTCCTTGGATGGGGTTCTGGGACTCCAGCCAGGTCTCCAAAGCCCCAGAGGACGCTGAAAGGTCTTGTTATAGGCGGAGCTGCGCGTTCTGCAGGGCATCCTTCCGCTGGCAGCGCCTGGCTCTGCCCACACGCAGACCTGCCCTGTTCTGGTCCCCAAGTGGACCCGGCAAGCTCCTCTGTGCCACCTTCTTTTAAATAGAGTGCTGTGACAGAAGATCTGGTAGAGGATCGCCCTGCCCCCAGAACACCTCATGTACTCTGTAGTCAAGAATCTTCATTTTCAGGCTTACTTCAGTGATTTTGTTTGGAATTCATATCGCCTTTGTCTGAGGCAGCTGCTCTGTCCCCCTGCTGGGTAGAAACCTGTGCTCATCGCTACTGGAGAGAGCGTCAGGCGCTCCCACCCGGACATGCTGGGGCGCCTCTGTAAACGTAGGGGAACACTTCCCAGTCTCCATGCATACTCTTATGAATTTCCTCCCCACGTGTGCAAACGGACAACGCTAAGTTAATAGGAGTCGATGTTACTTCCTCATTTCTAAACACTTCTTATGTCAGACAGACAAAAACATGGCAGATTTCAGGCTGCTCAAGAACTCGCCAGGTTTGAGATTCTGAAAAATGACCATGTCTGCTAGACCTCAGTGGGCCAATTCCACTACCAAGTGGCCGGTGTGGTAGAACACGGGTAAAGAACGGGAAAGGCACCATGCACTCGGGCTGCTTCTCAGCAAATCAATTGTCATCTGCTTCATTTTAAACTAAATTTTGATGAATTTATTTAATAAATTGGAAATTAACTCTCAAATTAGTTTCCCCAAATCTGTGAGGTTGGCTTCAATAGTGCCTTATTTAAAAATAGCAATACTCCGTATCTGAATCATCTCATTGAAAAGTTTATTATTCTCTCAGGATTTACTTAGCTGCAAAAAACCTTTATCAGCAGGGACATGTTACGAACGAGCTCTCCAGGCGATTCTCAAAGCCCTATGACATTATAGCGCCAGAGGACAGAATGGATGGAGATGAGCGCAGAGTTTCTCAAAGTCCTGTGTCATTGCGCAGCCAGTGGGACAGGGCTGCTGCTGCTGAGCCCATGTCTTCGCACAGGCTCTCTTCCATGTGTCAATTTCACTTTTGATTCAAAGGAATGTATGTAGCTCTGTGCTGAGGACTCATGGTATATCTACATATCGAGAGGAAAGGCACACACACAGATTCGTGGGGACTCAGGTGTCCTTGGATGGGGTTCTGGGACTCGGGGTGCTAAATGACTCATAAACCCCCTGATTTCTTGCTTTGCCTGGTGTGATCACCGGAAGACGTTCAGCAGACCCTGCTTTGCTGGCCTTTGCTCTCTGGTCCTCTTCCCTACCCTGCTGGCTCTCCACCTGCCCTTGTGACTCTGCAGGGCCACTGGAATGGGAATGGGCATGGTATGGGGCGGGGTCTGAGGTGTGTCCTCATGGTTTGAGGCCCCTGCAGGTTCCAGGGTGAGTGCCAGGTTCCAGTGAGAAACTCAGGTGCTGGCCTGCGGGACCAGGGCCCGAACAGATGCTGGGCTTCCGACACAGGGTGGCTTCTCCAGTTATTATCTGTAATACAGAATAACCCAATAACATGCCTGACTAAATGACATTTGTTAGACAAAAAGACAGCCGCATTCTACTTCAGGAGATGGAACTACTACAAATCATGACAATGACAATGAAGTCTCGGAGGACCTGACCATGGTGTCCTAGCCATGGTTCTAAGCACTGTACGTGGCTGGCTGACCTAAACCTTGAGCCACCTTGTGAGAAGAATGCCACCAAGCACTTCTGCATACAGTGAGGCTGGGGCTGAGGACAGCAGGACTTGCCGAGGCCACACAGCCTCGAGCCAAGGAGGCAGAAGCTTGATGGCTGGGCCACACCTGCCCAGGACCCCAGCCCTCTGCACTGTCCTCAGAGAGGGAGCCTGGGCTCTGCTGGCCCTGCCACGGCTGTGCCACCCACGCCTCACAATCACCCTTCCTGTGCGTTACCTGTAACCCGGGCACGTGCGTGCCTGTAAGTTAATATCCACGTCAATTTCTCTTTCTGCCTAGATGGAGGAAGCCCTTCCCCAGATGGCATGAGAAGGAGCCATCATTTCTTGCTGCCAAGACCAATTCCACTGAAGCCCATTTTGTCTCCTCCCTGTCAAGCTGTGGTCCTGTGTCTCAGGCAGGGGATAATCGGAAGCATCTGTGGGTAAAAACCCTCCCGTTTGCCATGTTTACGTCTGCCCACGATGTACTGTGGTCCACGTGAACAACTGCATACGTGTCACTCCTCTCTAAAGATGACAGATGCTCGTCGGCCAAGGTTCCATTCGTATTGCTATTGAAGCTGTATCTAAATACCTGGAACCTGCCACGAATTCAGGCCACGTGTGGCAGTTGTAAAAGTAACATTGGTCTGGGTATCAAAGGCACCCAGGGGGCGCAGCGGCCTCCCTCCTGCCTCTTGCCACACAGGGTGGCTTCAGCCCTGGCCGTGTTGCTGCTCCCACGCTGTGTTTGGAAACTTCCGAGGGCTCTGCCACGCAGGCTCGGCGCCGCCTCTGACATGCAGCTATGCTGTTTGTTATACTTTGGGAAGCAGCGTGAATTAAAACCATCCCTGGAAGGTTGTGCATCGAACCAGGAAGGGATGAATAACTCCCATCAGACATGCCTATATTTTATGTCAAGACTCTGCCATGTTGTCTGGAAGAAAATCCATTTAATGAACACCATCCTCAGACGCTGAGTGAGGCTCTGCACTGGACACCGTTTGATATCTGACATCAGAACCGCAGCTGAAAATGTGCCCGCCGCTCAGACCTTGGGGAACTGGACAGGGCACAGCACCCCACGTGGCGGAGTCCATTACCGGATAAGACAAAGCATCGTTTCGGCTGGCATCACGTTACAATGCCATGTGCTCCCGATCGGGGAGCTGCAAGTTCAGCCCTATTGCACACATATGCACCGTTCCACGTTCCCCGATTCCCGCAGACATGGCGTGCTTAGCACCGCCCAGGGAGGCAGAGGCTCAGGGCGCCCCGGCGCCCACACACAGTGCCTGAAGGAACCAGGGCCGCAACCCTCTTTCCACTTTGCTTCCATTAGTTGCAAATCCCCCTGTCCTTTTTAATTTTTAATTACCATTGTCTGTTCACCTTTGTTTTACCCATGACATCTTCAATTTAAACAGCATCAGAGAGGTTGATGTGAACAGTTTTCTTTTCGGCTTAAGTGACTGCAGCTCATTTAGCTGTTAATTATGCAGGGAGGTCTGCGTGGCGAGGCTGGTGATTTGAATACACTCTCCATGTCAGGTCCGCGCCTGGGCGGCTGCGCTTGTAAAAGGATTATGATGATGTATATATATGGTTCATGGCTAAGTGGGCTAATGAAAGTACCTCATTTAATCAAACACAATTAATTAAATTAACTTATGATATTAACCCATCTCTTCGTGCATGTATAATTTATATTAATTGATTTGCTGCATCGAGGCTGACCAATCCGGTGGGTGCTGACAGCCAAGGACTAAGGAGGTGTCATTAGCATTACTTTGATGCAAACCATAATTGATGGGTCAGGGTTTTAGGGATGTGGCAAAAGCTTTGCTAATTGTCATAAGAAGTTGAAATTGATTGTGTCTGCATTAGTACATAAATTTAAATTGATTAATGTTTTGTTCTAAAATTAATGTCCATTCTGGATGGGTGATACAATGCTTTATTTATTGGATTCATTAATGCAGTCTAAGGAAAAAATAGTGTTGAAGTTAGGTAACTGAGGATGGATCGTTAAGGCCGAGTTCATCGGAACCATCCTGGGGTGGAGAGCCTCCCGCCCCCGTCTGAGCTGCCAACTGCGAGCCCTGCTCTTTAAAAACGTTGGCGCTCCAAAGCCTCTAGTGAGACCATCCAGGTCGAGGATTTAATTAAAGCTCTTTTAAAGACAATTACCAGGGCAAGCGCCTTACAGGTGGCAACCAATGCGGGGTACTGGCCAGGGGAGCAGGAATATGACACCTTCTGGCTAGACGTGGATGCTAAACACCCCACAATTTATACCTCCTCCTCTACAAAAAAACAAACGGCTCTCAAACTTGCTTGAATTGCAATTTATACTTTACAGCCAATTGACAGAGATCATGAAATCTGAAATCACAGACGCTTTATTAGAGCATAGAATTTAAGCCTAGGCTGCATTTTTCATAGATGCTCTTATGTGGTAATTTTTATTCTCCGATTCTCTTGTTAATGTGATTTGGGACCTCTGTGTGTTTATGTGTTTAAAACCTGTGTTTAATTTGGTGGACCCTTCTAACCTGGCATCTGATGTTTTAAAGAGTAGTTGTCAAAAGCATTTGCATTAATAATACAAATGCACATTCAGATTATTATTAAAAAATGCAAATGTATTGAGAATAAAGGGAGAGTAAGAGATCTACTGAAAAATCAGTTTGATTCATTTATAATTCCTTTTTTCTTACCCAGGAAAGCTTAACATCTGCTTCTTATAAACTGATTTAAATAGAAAATGTGTAATGCATCCTTTTACCAAATGGTTCCTTTTTTATTGATGGAATAAAGCAGTTCGGCGGCCTGGTTTTTACTACAGTGCATTGATGCTCTTAGGAACGGGACATCTCCATTTTCACAAGGAAACATTTTGGACTTCACACACTGGAGAGAAGATTAGATATCTCTCTTTGCTGTCTTTTTGAACTATGCAAAGTATTATTTACAGACAGCTTCCCCAAGTGGAAACCCTTGAATTATATTCGAATATCACTCCATGTGGTGGCACTATGGAGTAACAAACAATAATTGGTTCTTCGAGAACAACTTCTCCTTCCTAACTTTTGGGATTGTGTTAATGGATGCTCTGCACTTGTTTCTATTGTCAGATTTTTAAGGACAGCAATTCAAAACTCAGTCATACCATTTGGAGACAGCATGATGAGCTCTGTCACGGCTGCAATTGCGTGTGCTGTGTTGGGAAAATGAAGCTCTTATTACTTGTTTAAATTATGTTTAGTGCTCCTGTTTTATATATTGTAGATTTATACATGCCTTGTATATGCTACGCACATAAAATACACACGATTGTGTATGCGTGAGCTTATTAAACATAAAGCAGAAAACTAGCTTTATTTGAACATTCCTGCATTCTGATTTTCTTTTCAAAATGGAAAACGAAAATTCATTGCTTAGTCCATTGGAAATATTACACATGAAATCTCTCATTTTTAAAAAAAGAGGGGTTCTTTAGGACACACTATAGGGAAAGAATTACCCTCCTTTCCTTCTGGTTTATTTTCCAGGGATTCGTGGAATTGGACCAGAGTGGCAGGCCTGAAGGCCTGGGCAGGAGATAGCAGAGGCTGCCCACAGAGGGACTGATATTGGAGGAAAACACGGGCTTAGGAAACCCCAGAAATGGCTACAGTTTTGCAACATGAAAGCTCACAGCAGAATCACTGAAAAAATTCAAACATTTTAAAAATTGTTATGGTGTTGCCGCTTTTGCTGTTGCTCAAAAGCACATAAGGCAGAAAGCTGGCTGCAGATAGATGCTTGCATATTGGCAAGGGCAGAATTCAAATGAGCATCCTGCAAATCATGGTCTCAAATGTAAATATTTGCTGGCAGCGCTTAAGGTTGGGAAGGTAACAGAGATAGTGATTTAAAATAATATTGTCTTCATTGAGCAGTTATGTGAATGGGTCACAGATGGTCTAAGAGAAAATTAGCATTGTTTTGTTTTTTAAAAAAGGCTTAGCTCTGTGCAGAATGTGGTGGCAGTTGGAATAATTATTTCCTTAATCAGGTAGTGGTTTATACTGCGACGTAGCAGGGCTCTTCCTAGGAACGTCGTTCCAGGGAGGTGGCCGTGAAAGAGGAAGGCTACAGGAAGGGGAAGCCCAGGCTTCTGAGCAAGGCCAGCGCTGCCTCCCTAGCAGGATGGAGGTCTACTGGAGTCCCGAGACAAATGGAAGGTCAAGGCCGTGGGCTCACTTTCAGTTCCAGGCACAGTCACTGTTTTTTATTAGGAGCTGCATTTCCGAGTGACGATGATCAGTTCATCCCCACCACCCGGCGGAAGCTCCCGGCTTGGTTCCCAGAGCCCAGGTAGCACGGTTCTGCCAGCAGTAGGTGTCACTACAGGCAGGCAGAATTCTTTCGCAGAGTTGCGAAAGAAAGGGAAGTGGTTTCCCAAGCCCAGAGGAAGCAGCAGCACAGCACGCGGCCAAGAGGAAGGGGAGGATTTTTATGGCATGTCGTCTTGAATAGTGAGTTATTATAGTTTCAGTGATTGAGTGGGAGTAAAGGCAGCCTTGAAATCTTCTCCATGTTTCTGGAAGTCTGATGGTTCAGTGCGTTCTCCCTTAGCCTCGCTCGCAGACGGGCAGCACGCTCTGCAAAACTGGCTGCTTCTTGTATCCATCGTCTCTATTCTTTCTGATGGTGTCCAGTGTGCTATTTCAAACAGTCTGTCATTTATCAAAAAATATTTTGTAATCTAAATACTGCAAAACGAATTAGGGCTTAACGAGGGTCAGACGTTTTCAACACACCTCAAAGAGTAGCTATTGTGTATTTCCATATAAACTCAGAAAGGGAGAAAAAAATTCTCTTAATAAATGTAGTGCTTATTTTTAAAGTCCATCTCATGAATATTGGCAAGAATTTCCTGAATACTTCATGCACCAGTGTTACAGAAGATCAAAGCAATTATCCGTGTCAGTTGTATTGTGGGCATAGGAGTTCCTAGGGAATGCTGAAAGAATACTTTTACCTTCCACATTAGACTCTTAGGTAGGGATAACATCAGACATTCTAAAATACTCACTTAGATTTTGCTTCCTATAAATACACACTTTGCCCATAGCCTGGGAATATCATCTTGGGTTAGATTTGTTACTGCTGTAAGGACGAGGGTTTTATCATTTTATAATTCAGCCCTTCTAAGTCACACAGCTTAACCGTGGTCTCCTTGGCATTTGGCTTAGAGAACAGAGCCCTGTTAAGGAGCTGGGTTTATTCTGCGGTTGCTTTTTTTCTCTAGCACGATCTAGGCAAGACGAACTGGACTTTGTCAGAAGCTGGTTTGCCTTAGACACACGTACATTTATCCAGAAATGTTAAAGAACGCGTCATGTGTCCCCAGCTAGACAGGTAGCACTTTGAAACGGCCCCTTCCTCCCCATCCACCGAAACTCTGAACTCCGATGTATTTCTCCCCATCAAAAACGGCAGGGAGACCTGACCCCTGCCTGACCCTTGGAGCAGCTTAAAGATGTGATTTTTATGACATTCTGTGGGAAAGGACAATTATCTGTCAGAAGGGGCTGGCGTTGCTGGATTCCAGTCAAATGGGGACTTGCAAGGGGTGTTACTAGCACTATTATTTTTAGGGTTTCTGTTTCATCTAAAGTTTTGTACTCAGGCAAGGAATATACTGAAAAACACACACTTGTGCCTAAAACATATTAAAATAAATCAATAACCAAGGAAGGCTTACATAAAATTAGAAACTATACATAAACCAAATACACATACCCTGTAGGAAAAAGTAACTGATTTTAATATATCCTAGATATTTTATACATAATGTATAAAATATGAACATTTGATTGCTCTTAAAACCTTCATTTTTAATTAAAATGTTACTTTAAAACATAGGATGCTTCTCCTGGCTAGAGATGTAAATTTCTGGTTTGTTCTAGAATACTTGGCACTGTGAATCAGACTCTGATTTCTAAATTTTGCGTTCTGACATTGACTCAAAGCTCAGGCCGGTGGTGTCTGAAGGGGCGTGTTTATTGTCACCGAGTCTCTGCTTGGCTGTGTCACCTACCTTAGGGGACCTGGCGATGGCTTCTGCCTGGGCTGCCTGGTGGTGCAGGTCTGCGTCTCCCAGCTCTAAGGCGAGGTGCATGAGGCGCGCCACTCCATTTCAGCGCGTTAATCATAATGCCATGAGCCATTCCTGCAGCTTACGCGGAGAGGGGGGGCTTTCAAACGGCCTTTCACGCCCTCTCCTCCTCGTCCTCGTCCCAATAAAATTTCCAGAGTTCCTTGCATTTCTGGAAGATTGATCTTTTCTGTTTTTGACAAGCTGAGATAAATGTGATGGGTTGCGAGCCTAGGTACGCGGCACACATTGGACAGTGACATCTATTGTCTGCACAGCCGCCAAGGAACCAGGGCCACCAGGAGTCCTGGAGCCTCCTCTCTTGTTCCGCTCAGTTTGTGCTCACGGGACTGGGGCTACAGCCATTCTCACTATAATGAAAAGCATTCTGTGAAATATCTTAAAATAACATTTGATTTTAAAAATGCCAAGTTCTCAGTAAAGCTAGAAATACCCTAAGCTCTTAAAATTCAAATGAAAGGCAAACTCACAGAAAAAACCTTAGTTTATAAATTACACATTTTATGCCATCTGCAAATATGGCTATAATTTATAAGGGTAATCTATATTTATATCCATATATAATGCTAAAAGTTATAAGTAAAAATATTGCCATCACTCTGCTATAAACATAAATTCCGCATTTTGATTAATATCTTCCTGTTTCATATTGTCACAGTTACAGGTATTAATTTAAAATCGGAAGGTGGCAAAAACTGACAATGCCAGTGATGGTGTGGTACTTACACATTGCTATATCCAAGTGCACACAGAGGTCCAAACATACAAGGCTAGCACATAGTATTAGAACTGAATTGCTCAGCCCTTTACCTGCAGTTTTGGAATACAGTCACAGCTTAGAACTGCCGCAATCCTATGTTATTAACCTTCATCCCTCGGTCTACCAAAATGTTATTTTACTTTGCCCTGGTTCCTATGTATTGATTTTATGATGAAACACCAATATTTTTGACAATGGCATTTCCTATAAAAATATCATGTGTGTTAATGTTCTGTACTGTAAAATGTACTGTAAAATTCAGAGTGGCGTATTTCTAGCATACATTATTAGTCATGTCTGTATCAGAGTTTTTCAGCTCAGTCCATGTTTAAGTGTTGAGACAAAGTCATGCTATTTTTGTATATCTATTTTGCAGCTAATGATATTTTGGCTGATAATAAAATTTGAAATCTGTGCATCCACATAATCACAGAATCAAAAATTTAATGTCCTAATATAAAAAGGTGAACATCTAATAATCAAATTTTAACCACGAAAACTAACATTGACAATAAATGTATATACATGTGCTTTTTAGGAAATATGTAATATAGACTTGTTATTTTACATATATGGATTATGATTGAAAGTTCCACGGTAGTGCTTGGTTAGTGTAATACCCAATAAGTTTTGTGTTTATTTCTAAGAATCATGGCTGGGGAGCAGAGATTAATCCCCGTTGTAAAAACTGGTTATCTGTATAAATTGGTCCCAAAGGGAAATTTCCTAGATTAGTTTTCTTGTTACTTGACAAGACCCAGTCAAAATCATATTTGTCCCCTTGTCACGACACTTCAGAGGGAGCGGTGAGTGAAGGGAAGAGGTGCCCACACATATTGATCAGCCATCGTGGCCAGGCCTCTTATTAGACGTGGACAGGCACCGGGAAGGCATGAGGAATGAAGAGGCGGGCATGGGACACGTTATTGATGACGGTAATAACTGAGCTCTCTGGGCTCTGCACACGAGGCCGTAAAGCCGGCCAGATGAGCACAGCAGTGTGGAGAGGCTGAGGGAGCCGACATGAAGAAGCATGGGGGCAGCCTCTTACCTGGCAGAGTTATTAAGGTCCACGGAAGGAAGATGGACCGTTTCAATATGTTAAACACTTGGGGCTGTTGGGGAGAGCGGCTGTCACCAGCCACGCCATTGTTTGCGGGGCTTTTGTCGTCTTTTTTCTCTTTTTCCTTTTGGAGATTTGAATTTGTTCCCACCCCGGCAAGAGACCTCTGCATCTCACCACTGCACACAGGCTTTGGATCTTGGGCAGCCTGTAGTTTCTGAGGTTTGCTGATCAGCTCAGCAAGTCAACAAAGAGCGCAGGTTCGCTGCGCTGACTATATTTTAAATATTAATTCGCTCATCCATTTGCTATGATGTCCTCCTCAGCTCACTCCATCGAGCACAAACCCCTGCCATATTATGGGATTGGGTCCTGCTGAGCCATAGATGGTGCAGACGCACAGGCAGACACTCCTCGTTTAACCAACATAATCCGGAGCCAGAATATACAATTTTAAATTACCCTGATGTAATTAATTCGGGAGGCAAAAAAATTGAGAAAAATAATTCTGCATTTTGCTGGAGTACACAGAGCTGTAAATTAAGAGACCGGTGCCTCTCAATATAAATTTAGCTTCAGGGTTCAACTTTCTTCCTCTGTGGAAAGGTCACGGCGTGATTCAGTGTTTTTAATCCTACTATAATGTAATGACATTTTAGGGGATGTTTGCAAATTCATAATAAGCTGCGCTATTTGGAACAGTATTTGATTTCCATGTCTAAATTAGCCCTCCCTGCTGCTGTGGGCATTTGTGTTAAATAACACCTAGACACAGAGATGGGTAGCAGCGCAACAAATCCTCGGGAACCAGGACTCATCACACCGGGCAGAGCAGATGCCAGCTGGTCGCTGCAAGGAATTCTTTCGGTGCATTCAGATTCTAGCGCTGCCGGACAGCAGAAAGGAAGCGAGCGCACCTGGGTGCTGGACCTGTGTGCTGGGCGTGCTTGGTCCGCATTACGAGGCCACCCTTTCTTCAAGTTCGGTAGTTTTCATTCATTTGAAAATGATGCTCTTCCCAAAGCCGTGAGACCCGTGTTCCAGCATAAAATCTGATGTCTCCTTTATTGTCACATCTTCCACACTGGCCATTAGATCCATGCCAGCGTCTCTCACTGAATCCCTCCCTGTGGGTTTGTGCGTGTGTCTTCTTTGTGGAAGTTGTGACCACGTTGGACAAAGGATCGCTCTAAGTTACGACAACAATTGCTCTTTTTTTGGGGGGGGGAGTTGTAAAAGAAGTATCTGAAATTTGGAAAATAACATGAAAATTGTGAAACTCTTGCACAGAACATGGTGCCCAAGTTAGACCGCAGATCCCTTGATTCTGCTGTCACTTAGGCAGAACCAATCCAGGAAGTCTATTCCACGTGGCCGCAACCCCATATAAATAAACCAATTTAACGCCATTTTCTGCCCTAACAAAAATAAAACGTGTCCCTGCCCAGTGAACCCGAGAGCAGCAACTCTATTTAAACATGTTTATCACTGGCATCACTTAACGGCGGTGTAGACGGGCCTAGAAGGCCTGGCTGCGGAATTGTCTAATTAAGGCTCCAGCCAGGAGAGCCAGGTGGATGAATCACTGCATTAAGCAGCTGCAATTACCAGGTGCTTAGAGAGCAGGGTGCTGGCGGTGGGCGGGGTACAGGTCACAGGGACGGAGGCCCATGTACTACAGGTCCAGGAAGGACTGGCTCCTGGCAGAGACGGGGCATTTGAGCGGTGGGCTTCCTGTAGTTTCTTGGGACAAATAGCAGTGCAATGGTAAAAATAAGGAACGATTTTACGTGATTGAAATGTTGCTTAGGTAACAAGTTATCTGTCCATGGACGAGCGACGACTTGGGACATTCCCTCACCTTCCAAGTTAAGTCCTTTGCTAATCGTTCCACTCACAGGACTGTGGTCATTTCAGCCCTTGGGGCTTATGGGAGATGCCATGGGCTCAGCCGCAGGAGTGGGTGGTCAGGCCTCCCTCCTCCAGGGCTCTGTCTGCCCTCCTGGGAAGGGACATCTCTCCTTCAGCTCATGCTCTGTCCACAGCACCAGAGGGCGAGCCCTGCACAGAATACCCTGGCCAGGGTGTGTCACAGCTCAGCGGCAAGGCTCCTCTCAGGCACCAAGAGGTAGGAGGTGCTCAAGGAATTTTGCTTAACCTGCAAGATGGTCTGCAGCCATACCCCTGTGCCATCTGATCCCCTCAGATCTCGGAAGCTAAGTAGGGTTGGGCTTGGTTAGTACCTGGATGGGAGACCACCTGGGAACACCAGGTGCTGTAGGCTTGGGAAATGGACCCACTCCCCAAAATCAATCCACCATTGAAAACCCTATGAATAGCAGAGAAGCACCGACAATAGTGTTTCGCCTGTTGTACACAGGGTCGCGATGAGTCAGATACTGACTCCAAGGCACCTAATAACAACAACAACAACAATCTGTAAGATAAATGCACCGTTGTTTTTGTTAGTGACCTTATGAACAACAGAAGGAAACACTCCTGACACTGTGCCATGCCTAGCACTACGTCGGTGCTTCTGTGCTTTTCATAGGTTTTCAATGGCTAATTGTATTGTCATTGTTTTGGGGGTGGGCTGCCAGGTCCTTCTCCCATTTTTGCAGTGCTGGGGATCAAACCCAGGGCCTCAGGAAGCGCAGAGCAGCCCTCTACCAACTGAGCTGAACCCCAGCCCGTTGTATAGGTGAGGAACCTCAGTCTCATGCAGAATAACATGCCGAAGGTCACCTCCTCCTCTCTTACCTCCTGTCTTCAGAATCTGCATCATCTCATTCCTCATGTCCTAAAAATGATTCAAACCTGACTGAATGCTTTTCTTTGTCTGTGTTTTTTGCTTGTTTTTTCCCTATACCTATTTCAGTATTATCACTTAGGCACACACTCTAGCTGCAACTGTATTGTGACATGGGGACCTAAAATCTTTGTTGCTCCATAGACCAAACCCACTGCTTAACAGATGTAAAGCAATGTGAAGGCCCTTAGATTCCTTTCTGCTCTGATTCTTTTCTTATGATGCTGGCATTGTTCAGGTCTAACGCGTGGACTCTTTTCATGAGTTGGATCCAAAACCTGTGTGATGGAAATTTTAAAAGTTTACGACAGTCTCACAAGCATTTCACAGTCCGTTGTTCTTTTCCCTCTTATACGTTGACTATTCTTAGGAAGAAAGGGGGGTGGACTGCCTCTCTATAATGATTTTTTCTATCAAATTTTAGGTTTAAAAATCAATAAGGATTCTGGCTCCCCTCCCTTTGGCTTGGTTTGGAGAAGACGTCAGCATTCTCCGTTCACGCTTGTGCAGGGACTTGCAGGAACACACACGTGTTCTACCTGCCTTTTCCAACGACCTTACCTTGAGGAGTAGCTGATTGCCTCACAGGAATCTCAGGAATTTCAATGTGGGCTTGATTAGTAAGCACTGCGTTCTTTCCGAAGCCATGGACCTATGTCAGGGATGTCATTTGTCCTCCGATTACATACTGCTCACACAATGACAGGCAGTGAGTGTGCACAGGCTGTTCTGGCAGCCAAGGTGACGGGCACTTGTCAGAGTCCGTGTTGGGTGCGCAGACCGCACTGCTGGCAGATCCCTAGGACAGGGGCATCTGGAAGAAGCCAGGCCAGCGCCCCCCCCACTGCACATTTTCTGTGAGTGTTTTACTGTTCCTCACTTACCGAGGGTCCACCTCTACCGAGACCACTCGGAGAGCCTTGGCTGGTAAGGAGGAAAGGTGACAAGCTGGAATCCTCCTGTGTGAACGCCTTCAACTCTAAAGAAGTGCGTTGACTTAAGCCACCGTGCGCGGAGATGTACCTTCTTACGCCTTCCTGGTATTTGCATGTGACAGCATATCCCACTTCCATGGTGCTAAGGCCTCTACCGGGGCTGGGATTTAGCTCAGTTGGTACAGCACCGTTCTGCAGTCTCTGAGGTCCCGAGTTCGATTCCCAGCACTGCAAAATGGGAGAAGGACGTGGCAAGCCACTCCCGAGGCAATCCTGAAACAGTCAGCCATTGAAAACCCTGTGAGGGTCACTATGAGTCAGACTCGACTCGATGGCACCTAACAACAACAACAAGGCCTCTACTAATGCAGTGCGTTGCACTGAGATCCCTTGGATCAGACAGCAGGAGACCCCGGCCATCTGTGGGCTGGTCTACCTGCACTGGTGCAGAGGCAAGCTGATGGCTGGGACACTGACCCCCAAAGGCGGACGGCAGGGGCGAACTTTGGAGAAAGGAGGGTCAAAAGGAGACTTAAAGGGGAAAACCAAACCCAGAGACTAACCGTAGTGTTTACTTGGGCTGAACATGGACCACCCCCACGATGGAATCGCCCCACATTGTGCGGCATCCAGAGCGTGGCTGCCTGCCAGGCTTGCATCTGCCCATGTGCAATCTGCCTCTGTCCACTCTGGGTATTTGACATCTCTGTCCCAGACATTTCTCCATCACCCTCAGTCCACACGTGGAGAATTTATGGCTTGACTGCTCTTTCCCATCTTTTCCTTCCTTGGTGCTAGACAGGGTTCCTCAGGTTAAGCCCTCCGATGGCGAAGGCCAGTTCATCCTTCCGAGTACTTGCTGACGTCAGAACAGCACTCTGCCTGGAAATACGCACCTCTCAGGAAGTCCTGCCCTCACCTCCCTGGCCACGCTCCCTGCCTCCCTCTTGTCTCTTCTCCAAAGGGCTCCCTGACCCCTGGGCCAGTCATACCTCTGATCACAGGCCCCTGAAATCCAGGAGCCACCTCCATTTCCCACTCTCTAACTGAACATCGCCCCATGGATGAGTAACTACAATGAATCTCACATTATCCTTTGTAATCCTTTGCAGGGTCGAAGCACAAACTTTGAATCTTTCTGCTATTACCTCTTTACAAGATTAGGTCATTCATTTGTCCGCTGGTTCTTTCCTGCCTTTGATAAACATTTATCAGACATCCCAGGCCAGGCACTGCATTGAGAGAGGCAGGTCCAGCCTGCCCTCTGGAGTTTGCGTCCCCAGATTCAAAAAGAGAGACCATCACCGTGGCAAAGCGCAGGGTGAGACACGCTAACTCTCGGGGAGGTGCTGATGACTGACAAGGACTTTAATGCGTTTCTTCCTACATCCTCCAGTCTTGATAGAAGCCATTCCTTAACTGAGGGGAATGGGTTTCTAAAGGCAATCACTCTGAGGTGTCAAAAATGAAATCCAGGGGTGATGGAGATGTTTCTAGGATACCCCAAATGCCACACCATAACTTAGACGCTGGAGTTTTAAAACACAGGAGCATTTCAGAAAGGTTTGCTCACTCTCGGCCCCTCGTTGAATGGCAGGTGGGGCCCTGGTCCAGGCTGGGAAGAGGGTCCCGCCTCAGCAGAGGGGGTGGCAAATAATGGTGATGCCCTTTTGTAAAACCCAGATTCTGGGCAAGCCTGCAGTGCAGGGGAAGTAAAATAGGAAAGGGACCGTGGGGAGGGGTTGGGGCCTGGACAGGGCGGACCAGGTGGGGGACGGGCATTGGCGGAGGCTCAGGAGCTTGGAAGAGCCTGAGAGGGCTCAGAAAAGGTGACCTGGCGAGGCAGGCGCCTCCCGGCTCCCAGCCTGGGTGGAATTCCTCCCGGGGCAAGGCTGGTTTACAGTTCCATTTGCTGGAACTTCCCGTGCCCGTCTGAACATGAGGAAAACGTGGCCGGAAGGGCTTCTGGCTATGTCTGTCAGCCTGGCATGTCACATGTCCTATTTTTGCTGAGGATCTTTGGACAAAGGGCATCTAAACAAGGGCTTCAGCATGTCAGGGTGGCTTCCTGACAACAGGCTTCTGACTTGTGCATCCAAAGCAGGGGCAGCCAGCCAAGGGGCGCAGATGACCCCGTGTCTGGAGATGATGCCCAGAAAAGAACTCTCTGTGATGTCCCCCTCGATGCCCTCCCTGGCTCTTCAGCCACTGCCAGCCCTGCACTGAAGGTCAGCGACCTGGGGAAAAAATGACCGGCCGGCGTAGCTGTGGAGAATGAGGAAAGAAAGTGGTTGGGGATAACTGGAAGGTATTCATGACAGAGTCCAGGAGGAGAGCCTGGTGTGGAGATGCCACGGAGTGGCCTGATGTGGGGATGCCACGGAGTGGCCTGATGTGGGGATACCACAGAGTGGCCTGATGTGGGGATGCCACGGAGTGGCCTGATGTGGGGATGCCATGGAGTGGCCTGATGTGGGGATGCCACGGAGTGGCCTGATGTGGGGATGCCACGGAGTGGCCTGATGTGGGGATGCCACAGAGTGGCCTGATGTGGGGATGCCACGGAGTGGCCCTGGCCCTCGGAAGGGTCAGCATGGCTGGATGCACACACAGCCGCCCTGTGCAGCCAGTGTTCCCAAACCTCAACAGCTGAGTGCCAGGAGGTTTGTTAGAATACAGTAGAACACAGTATTCATTACTTCACTTCGATACAGTGTTATATTTAAGATTCTTTCAAAAGAGAATTGGCCTGCAGCCATACCACTATGGTATCTGATCCTATCAGATCTCGGAAGCTAAGCAGGGTCAGGCCTGATTAGTCCTTGGATGGGAGACCACCTGGGAATACTGGGTGCTGTAGGCTTGGGAGAAGGGCATGGCAACCCACTCCCAAAAGTCAATCTACCATTGAAAATGCTATGGGTAGCAGAGAACTAACATAGTGCCAGGCATGGCACAGTGCTGAGGAGCGTTTCACCTGTTGTACGGAGGGTCTCTATGAGCCGGACCTGACTGGACAGCACCTAACAGCACCAACAACAAAAGGAGAATTAAGTCTCACCTCAAAGCCCCGAGATTTCTTTTAATTTGGCCACATAGACAGAAGTTCACAGTTAAGGACTTCCTTTCTCAATGTGCATTCTACAGGTGCATAATTACTACAAAGGAATTTGAGCAGGACTGAGCTCAATTGGGTAACTCCCTTATTACCCAAGATGTTTCATTTCTCATTAGAAAGTAAGTAAGGCTAGATAACCTAAATTAAAACAAAACTCAGCAGTGAATTAGCTGACTTCAGAGAGACAACGTGACTTTCCCCTCTGTCCATTGTGGGGAGTCAGAACCTTTCTCGTGGGGGCTCGGTGGCGAGCGGTCCCAGGAGGCCGTGGGCAGCACCCTGCTGAGACTCCCACAGCAGCTCCTCTTGTGTCACCTCGGGCATGCCCAGGACTGTGTTCTGGGGTGAACTGTGTTTCTTTCATTTGATGTACACAAATGGTTTCCAGTGGTCCATGATTCCGGTGTTACTACCCAGTTCCTATCCATTTTTGTCTGTCTGTCTGTCTGTTGAGACAGGCTCTTGTACATAGCCCAGAATGGGCTTGAGCTCATGAACCTCCTGCCTCACTCAGGCCCAGCTCCCTTATCTCTTTTCTTATTTTATTTTATTTTATTTATTTATTTATTTTGCGGTACTCGGGGTTGAACCCAGGGCCTCGCGCTTACATGCTCAGCAAGTGCTGGACCACTGAGCTGCACCCCCAGCCCATTTTCTTACTTTTTGAGACAGGGTCTCACTAAGTTATACAGACTGCCTCTGGTCTTGAACTTATGATCCTCCTGCCTCCGCCTCCCAAGCTGCTGGGATGACAGGTGTGCACCACCGCTCCCGGCTCCCCTTATCTATTTTTAAGCAAACCAAATGCAACCCTCAAACATGCCTCCTAAGAGCCAGCGCCCTTACGGTCTTGGTTTTATTTCTTTGGTGTCCAGGCGTTTAGGAGGATCTCCTTTCCATGAGATGTGGCTCATCAATTTCTCTGTGCAAGAGCTTTTTCTACAGTTGTGGGGGAGTGAGAGAGCAAGAGGGCATGAGAGAGGTGATTGTGGGCTGTGTTGATAGGAAGGGAGAGGGGTGCAGACCAGCCCCCTGCAGCTTGCAGCCTACCATGCCTCCTTCCAGTGCATGCACTTGTGGCACAGCCCCTGGAGAGTGCCCGCGGGCTCCGCCTTGCTCCGGGGCTCTGCTCTGCAGACATGCCTGTAGGACTGTAATGGAAATATTGAATCAAGGAGCCTCAGTTTCCCCTTAGCGGCACAAGGATACCAGTGTGTGTTGGGGAGACTTCCAGAAGCCCAGGACAGAGAGTAGCCCAGCGCAGAGCAGCAGAGGACGGTGAGTAGGTCAGAGAGGGGCAGCTGAGGATGGTGAGTAGCCCAGGAACCCTTGACCTTTGTTTCCCAGCCTTGACCAGCATTTCTGTAGCCCACCTTACATGGCTTGGACTTTTACGAACACCAACTTGCAGTAGCGAGGGTGGCCACAAGCCCCACTCTCTCTTTGCCCTTGGTACGCAAAGTGAGGATGGCCAGTTCAACCTGCATCCACTTGGGGACAGAGCAGGGACCGGAACAGCTGGCCCTGGTCATGTGTGTAGCACTGAAGTCTCAGAGCCCCACAGGGAGCTCTGTGGGGGCTTATGTGCAAAGCTAAAAGCAATTTTGCTTATGAAAAGTTCTAAATTGCTGCTGATAGTCCAATTAACTTCCCAAAGACACATGCATACATAATGGGGATCCAGCCACTTTCTAATGACAGCAGCAGAGGACTCCACACCCAAAGGCTCCCAATTCTATACTTGGCTTTCTCAACCCCCTGCTGGCCTGGAGCAACCTAATTTTTGGCTTCCAAGAATGCTGAACTCTGAGCACTCAACACTTGGGACAAGGGCTGGGATTTGGCTCAGTTGGTAGAGCGCTGTGCTGCAGTCTCTGAGGTCCCGAGTTCAATTCCCAGCACCGCAAAAATGGGAGAAGGGCCTGGCAATCCACTCCCGAGGCAATCCCGAAACAGTCAGCCATTGAAAACCCTATGAGGGTCGCTATGAGTCGGACACGACTCGACGGCACCTAACAACAACAACAACAACAAGAATGCTGAACTCTGGGCACTCAATTCTTGGGACAAGGTCCTCAGATTCTCAGAGACCTTGGTGCTCAGACCCCTCGGTACTGGCTATGTGCACGTCCCCTTTTTACGATAGTCTTATTCCAATGCAGAACAAATCAGCGCACCATGGAGGGCGTGGATGTGCGCCTGTGACTTCATGCTGGGGAGGGCAAAGCCGTGAGCTAACTCTAAGCCTGACGCTGAAATACTGATGGGCACAGGGAAGATGGCGCAGCCCTTCCGATGCCTGCAGCGCTGGGCCCTCGGCTCATCTGGCTCCAGAGACCCAAGGGGAGCACTGGGCCTGGAGTTCCTTTTGATCCTTTCTGTTTAAGCCTAGGATTTTGGAAAGCTGAGCCCCGCCCGGCCGCCGCCCCCTTGAGCTGCAGTGTTTTCGTTTCCTCTCCTTCCAGCATGTGGCCGCCCAGGTCATCGTCCTCTGTGGACAGGCTGCTGTGCAGCAAGGTCAGGCCCAACGAGGCAGCACTGTGCGGACCCCAGGCATCTTGCTTCCATCCTCGCTGATACTGCACTGCCCTGCGATGGGGTGAGGTCCCCGAGTGGCCGTGACACCCTGTTTGCACACCTGTGTTGTTCTAACTGCCTCCTAAGGTCAGACCCAGGTGATCTGTGCCAGTGTCACAGGGGCACAGACTGAGACGTGTGAGAACCGTCTCCATAGCTGAGGTCTTCCAGCCTCAGGTCATAGCGGCTGTCAAAATGTGCACCCCTTCCTGTGCGCCTGGACCGACCTGAGTACCAGGGCCTCAATGATAAAATGCTGAGGGATTTTTATAGTAATTTCCCAGGGTCACTTTGTGATTTTTTCAGGGCCGCTTTGAGCCATGACAGGAAAGAACAGTGGTCCTCCATGTGTGGGACAGAAATCCTGAGCTGGAGGTGCAGCGCCAGGGTGAAGAGCCAAAGGCACAGACGCTGGAGACGCTGGCTTTCAGAAACTGACCGCTGGGCCAAAAGGAGGTTCAGAGTCAAGAGCAAAGCCCACGAGATTTCCTTCCATGTGGAATTCTGACATCAGCTCTGGGTGCATCCTGGGGCCAGAGGGCTTGCTGGGCATGCACAATGTTCTGGGGTCCAAGCCCTGCACAACCCCCTCCCAAAAAAAAAGAAAAAAGAAAAATTCTGATACTACCAGTACATCACCTGATCGCAGCAGATCCTGTCCGTCCAGCTCTGCGTGACTTTGGTGAATTCTTGTTTACCTTTTTTGAGTGGGAGGAGAGAAAGAGAGAAGAGAAACAGAATCTTTCTCTGTGGAAAAGGGGGCATTGTGTATTAATCCCCCAAGTATCCTGAGCCTTTACAACAAAACTCAACACCATTTCCAATCCATTATATGCTACATAAAATAACTTTTTTAATATAAAAATTTCTCCACAAAGTAGAATTTTGTGCTTTTTAATTGCCAAGATCTACACAGCATGGCCTCTTTCCTAATGCTGTGACCAAATACCAGGCAACAAAGTTTTGAATCAACAAATGTATTTTGAAATCCATAAGTCAGTGCACAGAGGGGTGTGGCTGGGATGGTGCAATCTTGAGACATGAGTCCCCTGAAAGTCACTCCTCATTCTGGCTGACCGCAGGTCTCTAGTTGACAGAAGCAATGGGCTTAGGGTGACCGTCCCCAGTAGTAATTTATTTTGCTTTCAGGTAAGTTCTGTCTTGACTTCCAGGCAGATACAAATGAATGAAACGGCAAAACACTCTGGTCTTGAAGCATGGTTATCCCCACGCTAGCCCCCAAGCACGAGGGCGGGACCAGCAGAGCCACGCTGGGGACAGCTGGCTCCGGAGTTGGATTCTGTCTGTTTCACCTTACGTGGTTGGCCTGATCTGTCGGGAGGAGCCATGGTTGCTCTCTGGCTCCAGGGGTTCAGAGGCCAGCAGCACCTGCCCCTCCCAAAGGGTGGATCCTCCTGCAAGACGCCAGCCTTGTTTGGACACCTCTGTGCCACGTGGCCTTCTGGGCCCCAGGGGAGTGTCCTAGCAGACAGGTAGTTGGCGCACACTCTCCAGTTTGCACAGGGCTGGTGTGGACAACTCTGCTCCTGCCGTGATCGGAGCTCTTCCCCCTCACCTCTGCCCTGGAAATGTCTCCTGGTCCACATGCGGGGTGTAGAGCAGTCAGAATGATCATCTCAGGGGCCAGCACCCCAGCTTTCGAACATCTGTGGCCTCCCTCCCTCCTGATCTCAGCTCCTTGCGAGCCTCCTTCCCGGCTCCTTTTTGGTACGGAAGCCAAGCTCACCTGACCCCCTGATATTTTCCTCGTAGTCTCTGAAATTTCCATTTCTCTTCTTTCTGTCGAACCAACCCAGTCATTCATGGGGGCTGCAGAAGGCATGAGAGATCCGGGGACAAGATCAATGTGCCCATGAGTAATGAGCTTTCATTTGGATTGAAAAGCAGATTCGTTAATTAAAGGGCTGAGGAAATGGGAGCCATTCTGGAACCAGAGCGAGAGTTTTCTGTGTCTTTCCCCAGTAAGTTGGGGGTTTGCACAGGCAGCTGGCTTGACCCCGTCATGGGAACATGCATGTGTTCTTCTCCCAAGGTGGTGATTGTTGGTGTGTGTGTGTGTGTGTGTGTGTGTTTGCTTCTGTTTTTGCTCTGCTTCACTTTGCTTTTGCCCATGAACTTGTATAATTTAAAAGTAGAATCCAAGGGTTTTGAAGTAAACGCCCACCTCACTCTATACTCCACCCCATCACGGCACCATTAACTCATCATGAATGTCAAGCAGTTTTATTCTTACAGAGAGTGTGGCTAACCTTTCCACATAGAAAACTCCTTAGCAACCTTACCAGAAAAGCCAATTAATCAATTAGAATATCATACTCAAATTACAGTGGAATTATGTGTCTCCTCCGCTGAAAACTATTGGAGCTGCTAGTGCATTACTCCAATTAGGAAGACTTAATTTCCAAATGGCACAAACGAGCAAAGCATGAGTCATAGCATACGGTTCTTCTTAAAAGCCATCAGCGCTAATGGTTTTGTAACCTGCATAAACTTGATATGTGCTCCGTTTATGTGGCCAGCCAGCCCACGTCAGCAGGATGATATTTCCGCCTGTGTACACAGTGCTTTGTGTGGCCTATATTTACTTGCATAAAAACAAAGACGGCTTTTGCAAACTCTTTAGGTGAGGCTTGGTGAGAAGATAGGATCATGCCTCGCTATCACCCACAAGGAGTGCACTTAAGCCAATCAATAAGTAATGATTCATAACCTCAGAAGTTATGATAATCAGAGATTAGGGAAGAGCAAAGTCCGGCATCTGGGACAAGTCATTTTTCATTGCTTATGTATCTAACTATCACATCTGTCTGGCCTTATCTCAGACTTCCCCAGTTTACCTTTCTGTGCTGCAATCTGGCATAAATGAATTATGCTAGAAAGAGGCATGTGGAGCAAATGTCCCGGGCCTCGCTGGGCTCCAGGTTTTATTCTGTTATTGAGTTCTTTGTATCTGGGCCGTTTGTTAAGATCTCCCTGGGATAACGGGGCCCTGAGATGGAAATCGTCATGTGCTCACCGAGAAGGCTCACGCCCTAACCAGTGCAAAGAGCCAAGGCATTTCTTCTCTGACCTATTTGTGTCCTTAATATGAAACATTGGGTTTTATGTTTGCTCCTACTGGCAAATTATGTCAGTACGTAGATGCCCAGGACAGATAGGGATTTTGCACACTTGTTCCTCTCAAGTCTGCTGATGCTAATTTTTTTGTTAACAATGAATGCAAAAAAAAAGTATGCTAAGAGAAAATGGAACATAGAGGGTATGTAAATATGAGTTGTTGTTGTTGTTGTTAGGTGCCGTCGAGTCGGTATCTGACTCATAGCGACCCTCTGTACAACAGGGGAAGCACTATTGTCAGTGCTTCTCTGCTGTTCATAGGGTTTTCAATGGCAGATTGCTTTTTAGGAGGGGGTTGCCAGGTCCTTCTCCCAAGCCTACAGCTTCTGGTGTTCCCAGGCGGTCTCCCATCCAGGTACTAACCAGGCCCGATCCTGATTAGCTTCTGAGATCTGATGGGATCGGATGCCACAGGGCTACAGCTGCAGACGTAAATATCAGTATCAGGCTTGAATATTTTTATTTCCTTCTCAGTGTTTTGTATGAAAATGTTTATATGATTTTTCTTTCTAAAATACTACCGCCACTCCCTGGTGACTGAATCTACTTTCAATTTTTAATGATCAAATGCTACATTAGCTTTAATTAGCTTCTTTAAAATGCAAGCACTTAATACAGTAAAGATTTTTCCCCATTTGGCTACATAAGGACACTTTTACGGAAGCAAAAATGTATTCTGCTTCTGCCGTGAGGTCTTAAGAGAATTTTCTCTCCTTTCTCCTGCAATATACACAGTTTTCCTTGGACGAAAGGAGGTCGCCCTGGGTGTGAACCAGCGGGGAGCAGGGATGCTAACCGCACTCCTGCGGAGCAGACGCTGCCAGCAGTTCCTGTCTGCGGTGTGCAGGCCACAGGCCACAGGAAGGTAACAGGGGCGCAAGGAGCCCCTTCAGCATCATTCACCGACAGAGAGAACGTGACGAAGCCTCCTTGCGGAGCACCCTCCCCTGGGGCTCTGATAAAGCCGCTCTGGCCCCACAGCCTTTGCAGCGCAGAAGTCGACAGGTGACTGAGCCCATGGGCAACACAGAAAGCAAAGCGAGGCCATGGCTTCAAGGCCACAATGTGGGCCCTGTGTGAAAGTTTAGGGCCATGGGGAATTCAGCCCTTGGAGACTGGTTACCAGGGCATTTTCTGGGATCCTACCCAGGAACTGCACAGATCCACCGCAGTGTGGGCCCAGGAACCTCCCCCAGCTTGGAGGACATCACAGCCAGCCCAGGGACCCCACGCGATTCCAAGGCCGAGCCTTTGCCTGCGCCATTTTGGCCAACATCAGAATGGGTTGCTGCCGGTGCCATTGCAAGGTGGGGCGGCAGGTTGATCTTGCTTACTGTCTTCTTTTAAATCTTGACTTACAAATGTTACACATCTAGATATCCAGCAAATGGGCTGCTGTTTGCATTTTACCTTGGCTCCTGCCAAAATTAAGGGCCAGCTGTCCTTTCCTTCCTGGGCTGGACCCTGACTACTCTCTATGTCTCTACTGTGAGCCAAAAGCCACCAACCACTGTCCTCAGGATTTATTTGGCCAGGAGATTGTGTCTGCGTCTGTAACCCAAGACAGGTGGGGCATTCTGGGTGTTGTTTAGAAGCCTGCCCACCGGGGGCCAGTGCCGGGGGAGGGAAGACTCAGCTCCACGCGTCTTAGAATGCTGGGGACAGGAGCCGCGCTGGGTGGTCCAGACTGTACGGCCACCCTCTCGCCCTGCAGGCGCTCCTTCCTGGAATCCATAGAAAGGCAATGTTGTTGATATTAGCACTCCGGGAGGCATTCCTGAAGCAAGGGATCCGAATTGGCTTGTGTCAGCTGGGGTTTGTGGTCCAAACTCTTAATAAACCACGTACATTCCAGATGAAAAATGATGACCTTGAGCTTTGCTATTTGGGAAGGTAAGGTGCTGATGCAGCAGGGGCTTTTTATTTTATTTTATTTTATTTTATTTTTTGTGGTACTTGGGGGCTGAACCCTGGGGCCTCCCAAGTGCTCTACCACTGGGCTGCACCTCTAACCTCGTGTTTAGTTTTTATTTTTGAGACAGGATCTCGCCAAGAGGCCCATGCTGCCTCTGGCCTGGAACTCTCAATCCCCCTGCCTTGGCTTCCTGAGTCTCTGGGATCACAGACGTGACCACCGCGCCCAGCTCCAGCAAGGTCTTGAGCGTCCCCTGGCTTTGGGCTCGGGGCCTGGCCAGCCAGGGTTCATGAACGGGGTGAACGGCCTGTCTTCCCTGTTGCAGACTTCTTTTGCTTCCTCGTCTATAAAGAGTGAGAGTAAGCGTGGTGGCCCAGGCTTAACACGGAGCAGGGGACCCACAGACGCTCTCCACTGCGGCTGGGAGCCTCCACCTGCACGTGCCTCCCTTGCTGCCCTCCTGGCCTGCGACCCACGAAGACAGCCACTCAGGGTGGTGGCCGCGTGTGCCCGTCACCCTGTGGGTCAGCTCCACCTCCACATGCCCCACCTGGCTCCGCATTCAATGATGTGTCTCAAACACAAAGTGACAGTATTAATGGCTGCGCAAAAACTCTTGTATTAGACATCAGCATAGGGGAAATGTTGAGAACCTGGATTCTATGGGACCCTTCTGTCAGATGCTATTTGCCACGCACCAGACAGTCACTTACGGAGCCATGCGTGTGTGAGCATAAGAGCTAAGCAGGGAGTGCAGCGTTTAGGGAGAGGTTGGCAAACTTGGTTTCAAGTAGTAAGTTAATAGCATTTTTCAAATTATACACTCAGTGTTTTTCTTTGTCCTCCACTCAGCTTCCCCAATTAAGTACCTTTAAATTTAAAATACCCCACATGTCTGTCAATTTGCGGTGGGGGCTTGCATGCTGCTGTGACGCGGAAAGCCATGCCATTGGTATTTCAGATACCAGCAGGGCCACCCGTGGGGAACAGGTTTCAGCTAAGCTTCCAGACTAAGACAGACTGGGGAGAAGGACCCGGCAGCCCACTCCCAAAACAATTGTTGTTGTTGTTGTTGTTAGGTGCCGTCGAGTGGGTATCCGACTCATAGTGACCCTCATAGGGTTTTCAATGGCTGATTGTCTTGGGATTGCCTTGGGAGTGGATTGCCAGGTCCTTCTCCCATTTTTGCGGTGCTGGGAATCGAACTCTTGACCTCAGAGACTGCAGCACAGCACTCTACCCACTGAACTAAATCTGAACTGAACTACGGCCAGGCTGGAAGGCATTTAAGCAACAACAGGGGAAGAGCTGCTGCCTCAAAGTAGAGTCAACCTTAATGACAAGAGTAGAGCAAAGCCCCTGGGACCTCCTTTTGCTTATGTGGCACAACTCAAAATGAGAAGAAGCACGGTGCCTACAACAATGGACTCACACATGAAAAGATTGTGTGCCTGGCACAGTGCTGGGCTGTGTTTTGTTCTATTGTACATAGGGTTGCTATGAATTGGCTCTCACTTGATGGCACCTAACAATAACAGCAACTACAAATTTAGAGCAATGGGTTTATTTGTTAATGTGAAAAAATACGAATTTTGCCCCATGTTTCTGGAATATTTGGACACTGGTATACTTATTGTTGGGAGAAGGACCTGGCAACCCATTCCCAAAAAACAATCAGCCATTGAAAACACTATGGGTGGCAGAGAAGCACTGACAATGGTGTTTCACCTATTGTACATAGGGTCGCTATGAGTTGGACACCAACTCGACGGTACCTAACAACAACAACAACATACTTATTGTACATTTTTCCAGATTAACAATTGGATCGTTGACATTAAATGTAGAGGCGCTTAACCTTCAGAAGTGTCTTGAAGTTGACAAAGCATATTAAACATGTTGTTATTTTTGTTAGGTGTTGTCGAGTCCAACTCATAGCAACCCTCATAGGGTTTTCAATGGCTGACTGCTTCAGGATTGCCTTGGGAGTGGGTTGCCAGGTCCTTCTCCCATTTTGCGGTGCTGGGAATAGAACTTGGGACCTCAGAGACTGCAGAGCGGTGCTCTACCAACTGAGCTAAATCCCAGCCCCAGTACTAAACATACTACTTGATAAAGTGACTAACATGGTGTGTAAAGCCAGGTTTTCTGTGTGTTTCCAGTGTCCAGCTTTGCTGTCCATCTTGAGCTCTGCATCCATGCCACCTAGCAGCACATGTGGCCCCAGGGACAGAGCTGTCTCCCTGGCTGCTAGCTGTGTGCCATCTGTTCCCACCTGCAAACCAAAGCAGTACTGACTTCACCGACAGTGGGGAAATACGAGGCATTTGCAGAAAAGGTGGATCTTGGAGGCACAGGAGGACCCAAGCCCTGCCGCGTGCATCTCACAGAGCGAGCTGAGATGCCACCTGGAGCCACACATCCTCGCCTGTGAAGCGACCATCGCAACGCAGTCCACCTTGGCGCTTGGCGGTGTGAACTCTGCAACAGGTGCCTTATCGCTGCAGTAGGGACTCAGTGAAGACTAATTCACTTCCTCCCCTCTTAAGTCACCAGAAAACTATTTTCTGATTGTAATAAAGAACGTTCCAAAGTAGGTTGTTTTCCGAGGGAGACAGATCCTATTACTTAGCTTTAAATCTCATTTTAATGAGGAGGAGGAATTCTGCAAAAGTGGCCCGTCAGGTTCTTAGACTGTTTGTAATTAGAATTTAAGTTGCTTTTAATGTCACTTCTAAAGAACCTGTGGCGGAGAATTACTAGTTACCTGTAGGAGTGAAATGCAAGGTTGATGCCCCGATGGTCTGAGCCACAAAATGTGTCACCCTGGATTTTCAGCAGCTGCGTGGGCAGAAGAGGGTGGTGGAGCTGCGCAGCACCCATGGGTGGGCAGGTCACTGTGGAAGAATAGACTGGCCCAAACCCAAACTAACCAACGTTTTCCCGAAGGAAATAGAATGTACGTACTTGAGCCGGTGCCTGGGCTTTCCTGCCATCTGCGCTGCCCGATCTGTCCTCTCTCGTTCATCATTATGGATGCCAATCTCCGAAACTCTTCTTCTTCTCTCCTTCTCGCTGGGAAAACAAAATCACTTGCTCATCTAGGCAATTCGCTCAGCCTTTGTTGCAGCAGCCTCCGTTAGCAATATCTTTCAGAAATATAGAGGTGCAAAATGCAGAATCTGTTTTACATAAGCCTTGCGTTACTGTGCCCTGAAACCCTTTCCTGACAAAGGGGCATGGTGTGAAATGTAAGTTGCTAAACTTTGCCCAAAATGTGTGAAAAGAGGAGAAGAAACTCTGAAATCTACAGTCTGAATGCTCGCCGATTACAGCCTGGTTGATTAGAAGAGCATTAAAGTGCGGAACTAGTTTATTAACACTTTATTTAATGTCCTTGAGCACAGGATCATTGGGAGCAGCGAGCTAATTCTGTGGCTGTAAATCGTACAGTCAGGAGAGCTGATGTTAATTAAGGGAAAAGTGTGTTTGTGTGTTTGTTTGTTTGTGCGTCTCTATGAAAGACAGCAGGTACAGTGGGGGAAACGTAGGATTTTAACATGACCCTCAGATGAGAAGCCCCTGGCTTCCTGTTAGTGCGAATTTGGGTGAGATTGTGGCTTCTTTCCACTCCAGTGTGTTCGTCTACAAACTGGGATTTTAGCAGACTTTTGTGAGGATTAGAGATAATTACATGACTTGTCCAGCAAAACTTTTGGCAGTCAGTGACTATGAATGATTATTTTGCAGGCAATGCACTAACATACATTGGGGTCTTGGTATATTTCAAAATGATAAGATAATTTAAACAATCAGACTGCAGAACTATTCAGGGGATAAAAATGATAAATGTTTCATAAACACATCAAACTGAAAAATACTACAAAAACTTAGGTTAACTCAAAAGCACGGAAAACTGGAGAAAATCTCAGAAGCACTAGATGGACAGACACAGAAGGCGAGGTTTTGCCAATGAAAGATGTCAGCCAAGAACAGAGCCACGGCTGGGGAGGGCTTCCAAAGCAGGCGAGGCTGTACCTTTCCACTCTGCCCCCAGTCCTGTGGTGACCACTCAGTCTCCACCCCCCGTGGACTCTGCTGAAGCCCTTTGCAAGGTACGTGGAGGGGCAGGCAGGGTGTTAGCTGGGCTCAGTCAGAGATGGCGGCAACATGCGCAGTCAGAGCCACGGAAGGATGTGGCGGAGGTGGAGGTGAGCGCTCCTGGTGACACTGGCACTGTTCCTGAGATGTTTCACCTTCTTCAGAAGATGAGTGCTCCGGACAAGGTGGTCCTGGAACTGCACAAGGAGCCAGCAGAGTGGATGACAAAGGACTCAGGCTAGGAATGCCACCAAGGAGCAGGCAAGGGACGCTGAGTGCGCGAGAGGTGTTGGAAGGGGTGGATGGGAAGGAGGAGAAACAGCAAAGGGACGCAGAGCAGGGGGCGGTGAGCACGAGGGAGTAGCCGGTGTGTTCGAGGCGTGAGATGCCAGCGGAAATGGAGCGGTGAGGAGACCCCTTCTGCTGGGAGGGGCAAAGTGTTTTCCACGCAGCCCTGTCCTGGCAGGAGAAGGACAGGCCAGCAGAGAAGGGCTTAGGAGCAACGGGTCTGTGTCAGCCTCAGGGGAAATCCGAAGCCAGGACAAGGGCTGGGGCAGACGCAAAGGCTCTAGAAATCGTTGTTGCTCTTGGTTCAAAGAACTGTCATGACTTCCCCCAAATTTTTCGTCCTCAATGCTATTTTTAATTTACCAATATTCTCATTCTTTAGTTCAGGAAATACAGATGATTTTTGAAGAACACTGCCCTTTGTATTTTTACTGGAGTTTATGTAGGATTTTCAAACATGAACGAATTAAATGTAAACAATGACTTAAGATTCTACCAAACCATAACCTCACTAACTCAAATAGAAACAATGCTCTGTCATTTTCCAAAACGTCACCTCATTTCATTTCGAATTAATTTTCTTAAATATTATCAAGCTAATTGAATGAGGGAAATATCACCGGAAGAGCCCTTCCTCACACTGAGTCTTTACAAATATAAAATTCATATATTTTCTCAACAATTCATTAGCTGGAGGCCCCTCCAGGGATGGCAAGCCTAGCAAGGAAATTAATTCCCAGATGAGAAGGTCCTCCGGGAATCTCTCCCACGTGACCTCCCGAGTTATCTAGGAAACACTCCCTCAACACAGGATAAGAGTCGAGGAATTCACCCAGAAAAGGGGAGCATTTATAAGGCAACTCTTGAGAATAAGCAGCCAATCACCATTAGATCCTTTGGTATTCATTATAATAAAATTAATCTTGATTAATTCATTTATTTTTAATCTTGCATTCGAATGCAATTCCACGGAAATTGCATTGCGATACAGCAATTAATTCCCATGCCCTCCCCCAGTATAAGTTCTCCCTCGCTCCTGCAAGGCTCCAGCCCCATGACAGCAGAATCCACGGCAGCCACTGAAGGTGTGTTTGTCTGAAAGACGCTAGGGAAATAAACACGAACTTCTAAGCTATGCATGATGAAGCAGGGGTCATCATTCTGGCCTCAGGTTCTATAAGCTTCAAAAAACAGAACTTTTGCATCATTTGGTAGGAAGGGAAGCACCTTCATAATTCAAATATCCAAATGTCTGTAATCAGCTTAACGGAGATTTAGAACACTTCATTCAAATGAGCTCTTAAAGAAGTGTGTGTGTGTATGTTGTTGTTGTTGTCAAGTTGTGTCTGACTCATAGTGACCCTCATATGGTTTTCAACGGCCAACTGCTTTGGGATTGCCTCGGGAGTTGATTGCCACACCCTGCTCCCATTTTTGAGGACCTGGGAATCTAACTCGGGACCTCAGAGAACGCAGAGCATCGCTCTACCAACTGAGCTAAATCCCAGCCCCATCCCGTGTGTGTATAAAAATTCTGAAATAATCATTTGCAGGCCCACAGCATTGAGACGTTTATCCCTCTGCTTTCCCTAAAGTGAGGATCCCAAAAAGATACTGGTAAACCCCCATGGGGCTGGGATTTAGCTCAGTTTGGTAGAGCACTGCGCTGCAGTCTCTGAGGTCCCAAGTTCAATTCCCAGCACTGCAGAAATGGGAGAAGGACCTGGCAATCCACTCCCAAGGCAATCCCGAAACAGTCAGCCATTGAAAACCCTATGAGGGTCGCTATGAGTTGGATACCGACTGGACAGCACCTAACAACAACAACAACCCCCCGTGGAGGTAGTCCCCAGATTGGGTGGGAGGGCATGGGGCTGAGTTCAGGGAGGACTTTTTCTCTGAACATGGAGGAGTTTCATGAAGTCCTTCGAATATCTTCATTATTTAGCTTCCTTGGCCCCTCCCAACCACCTTCTCTCAATTCATACATGCTACAGAATTAAGAACAAATTCTTACTAATTCTCAATAACAAAGGAAGCGTGATTGACAGGCTGATTATTGGGAAGCTTTGGTTGGTGAAATGTCTGCCCATGAGCAAAAATGCTATGGTTTTAATTCCTTGTCTCTCCCTCCAAGGGGAACACAGGGGGTAAGGCCCTCTGTTGCTATCCTTTTACTCTGGCCAGGTTTTGCAGATGTATGTAAGCAAAAAGAGGCTGCTACACTGTATTCATTCTGTCCAAAAGAAGAAAAAAAATGAAGTTTTCAATAAAACTTGGACCCCGTTCCCACACAACGGATGTTTACCCAGAGCTTCTTGATTGCATCGGAAACAAATGCTCCCATTGGGTCTGATCAGCCCAACCCCACGTATCTAAGACCACTGTGGAAAAAATGAGAACTTTCATCCATGCATGGAAGGTATGAACCGGAATTTCCATCCAGTTCCACCGGGAAATAGCTGCAGCGTTGCATCCAAGCTCGGAAGCGCTGCGGCCTGGCAGGCTACCTCAGAAGGCCAAGTGCCCCTGACTGCACAGGCCGGTCGTCAGCACTGTCCCTCCCCATCCTCCACAGGGCTGTTCACGGCAGCTGCGCTTTCAGCACGGTGCTACCGTCCCTCGCTCGGACAGCCTTGCCGTCTCCACAGCTGTTAACTGCGGATAATGCACCTTTCAATCAATCCTCTCCAGGGCCAGCTGCGAAGAATCAGATGGAGCTGTCCAACCTCCCGAAGGACACAGAGGTCAGGAGCATATTCACAAAGAGAAGTGAAAAGGAACAAAATCGTCCTGACACACTCTCTCCTAAAATATCTCAGGAACAGTGCCGATGTCACGGGCACGGAGCCTCGCCGGGGCCTCCGAGTTCTGCTGAGAGTCTGAGTCCGGCGTCTGCTGCAAACAGCACCAGAGCCTCCTTGCTGGATGGGTTCCAGTCACCTTTGCGGCGAGCAGCGTTTTATCCAGGGCAGGACGCCCCTGCGTCTCAACGCACAGCTATAAACGCTGCGGTGTTCACGAAGCACTAGTAGTGATTTGTCTATTTCTTCTGTCTTAATTTTTTTATAGTGTCTCCAACATTTGGAAGCATCTTCAGCTATGTGGTCCGCTGCCTTTGGAATTATGGCATCCACCGACTGGCTATGACAAAACAGAAATATATCAAGCCTTTTAAGCATATGCATCTGTGTACATGCCTATTGTTATTGTTGTTGTTAGGTGCCTTGAATCAGTATCCAACTCATACTGACCCTGTGTACAACAGGCCAAACAGCATTGTCAGTGCTTCCCTGCTGTTCATAGGGTTTTCAATGGTGGATTGGTTTTTGGGAGTGGGTTGCTGGGTCCTTCTACCAAGCCTACAGCACCGGGTGTTCCCAGGCGGTCTCCCATCCAAGGACTAACCAGGCCCGACCCTGCTTTGCTTCAAGATCTGACGGGATGGAACACCACAGGGCTGTGGCTGCGGGCTGTCCATGCCCATATGAAGAGAGAAAAGAGCCCAGTCACACTGAATCCTACGCTCCAAAGTGCGGTGTGGGCAAGACCTTATTTCCTCACCCCTGAAACCTCTAAGGAGGAAGTGGAACCTGTGCAGACCTCAGGCTCAAGATCCTGCAGGCAGGAGAACACACGTGGTGGCCTGCACGGTCCCCAACCTGTCCGGAAGATCTTCAGCCCGCTGCCGTGTGAGCCATACAGGGTTTTTTTTGTTTGTTTGGTTGGTGTTTTTTTGGTACTTAGAGGTTGAACCCAGGGCCTCACACACACTTTGTAGGTCCTCTACCACTGGGCTGTACCTCCGGCCCAATTTTTATTTTTTATCTTGAGACAGGATCTCACAAAGTTATACAGGCTGCCTCTGGCCTTGAACCTGTGATCCTCCTGCCTCTGCCTCCCAAGTCACTGGGATGACAGGCATGCTCAGCCAAGCCATGCAATTAAATGCTGGCATTTGATGGGTACAAACGGACAAGGGCAGCCTCCCGAGCCCTGCCAACCCTAAGCACAGAGCGGTGGGAAACATCCACCTGGGTAGGGTGGAACGCCCCGAGAACATGGAGCCCTGTAGGTGCAGGGAGCGGAAGCCAGTGCCCAAAGACTGTATGGGGGCAGCTGCCATTTAGGGCAAGCTTGAAAACCCCCCTAAAGTGGCCAGGTTCCCGAGGCTGCCCTTCAATGCACTGCATCTTCACTTTCCCTGGGTTAACCCTGCAGGCTCACCCTGCAAATGAGGAACTAGGACAGAAGATAGTGCAGTGCCCCCCTTCCTAGGGTCAGACTACGAGGAGGAAGAAACGTGTGTGCCCCTGGACATACTGCATTGCTCAGGTCCATTGGCCGTGGAGCCAGATGGGCGTTAGCTAGGACTCCGAATGCGTTGTCATCAACGACACAGCCGAAAACATTGACGTAGTGAAGAGCACATGAGCATATGTGATAAAAACACTTGAGCCCAATTCACCGAAGGCAACATTATGCACAACATATATTTGCATATTTTGTGTTATTAAAGATGATGTCTTCTGAAGAAAATTATTCCAATTACTAGGGGGAAAAGCCCTAATGTTACAAAACAATACTTCCTAGTGGTTCAAATGAAGAGGTGTTTTGTGGGGGGTGCTTGGCTGCCAAAACACTCACTGAAATCCTCTTTTGTCTTACTATCCTTACTTTGGAGATAGTATCAGTAGCACCTGCAGCCGTACCACTGTGGCATCCGATCCTGTTAGATCTCGGAAGCTAAGCAGGGTCGGGCCTGGTGAGTACTTGGATGGGAGACCGCCTGGGAGCACCAGGTGTTGTAGGCTTGGGAGAAGGACCTGGCAACCCACTCCCAAAAATCAATCCACCATTGAAAACCCTATGAATAGCAGAGAAGCAATGACAATAATGTTTCACCTGTTGGACATAGGGTCGCTATGAATGGGACACAGACTCAATGGCACCTAACAACAACAACAATACCAGTAGATGTGTTCAAAATGACAAATACGCTATCTCAAGTTCTAAAACCTTGGTCACGTGTGGGGTGTCACCCACAGCAGCTTCTTGCTTCTTTCTTCCCAGTGAAGACGCCGACTCCAAGTGCTTTGCTCCAACAGCTTTTTATTATTTCCTTGTCTATCCTGGTCAATGGAAAGGACCCAGACTGCTCCATGTACCACCCTTATATACTCTTCTGGGGCTAACCGGGGACCAATCAGAGGCAGTCACCCCATACAGGTTTCAGACAATCAGGGGGATATGCAAATTTGGTTTTATAAAAGTAGCCAATCAGGGATGGTTCCAGAATGGTCCAATCAGGAGCCATTCAGGGGTTTGGAAACAACCAATTAGTGTCGAGGGATCTGAGGCAAGGGATTGGCTACCAGTGCCATCTTTGGGAGGTTGACGACTCTGAGTTCCCAGATGTAGGGCAAAGGTGATTGCCTGGGGAACAAGCCTGGTCCTCCAAGGGGCCTAGATAGGCCCCGGGGTGAACTGCCTCTCTAGGCAGTGCCCTACAGTCACATCTCACAGGAGCGTTACCCAGGTGGTTATGGCCGCAAGATGATTAAAGAAACTGGGATAGATGCTGAGTGTGTGGTTGTGCCAGGCACACTGCTGGTCTGTGGAGTTCTTCCTTGTGTTTATGGAGGGAGCCGTGGGTGCTGAGGAGCCCGGCAGGGTTCAGGAGGCCCGGCCTCCTGCTCTGCACTGAGCTGTCCCTGTTCAACCCAGGCAAGACGTGGGCAGGAGCAGTGCTCACGGCGCCCAGTCCACGACGGGCTCCGCAATGGCTTACCTGCCCCGGCCATTCGCTGTGTGGTGACAAAAAGATGTTTCTCTTTGTTTACAATCCTACCCCTTGTTTATAATCCCACTTCTTGTTTACAATCTCACCCCTTGTTTATAATCCCACCCCTTGTTTATAATCCCACACCTTGTTTACAATCCCACACCTTGTTTATACTCCCACCCCTTGTTTATAATCCCACCCCTTGTTTTCACACAGCTGGAAGGAGGCGAGGAAGGACAGGCGTGATCCAACCCCAGGCTCCTGAGCCCCTGGGAGGCGGTCAGGTTCCTGATGCAGCCATGGCCCCTGTCACCAGAGACTCAACCTGCTGGCCTCTCAGGAGAAGCCTTGAGGGCCGGCCCAGCCACCCCTCCGGCCTGGGCTGCATCCCCTGCTCGGCCTGCAGAGAACTGAGAGGCCAAGAATGCGAGGCTCAGCTCCCCCACCTGCAACGAGGAGAAGCTGCAATGCCCCTCAGGTCCTGAGCCCGCAACCACCTTCCTCCTCAGGTCAGGAGGCCAAGGGCTGTGCCCTGGAGTGGGCTGTGGGGCAGAGGGGGCCTTCAGTCTGGGCTGCGCCACTTTGCAGCGACCGAGCTGGAGCCTCCGCAGCTGAGCGGGCCTCTGGGAACAGAAGCGTCAGAGCCTGGTGCCTGCTGCCCAGCACCGGCCCTCGCCGTGGCTGCCCTGTGGAGTGAAACTTCTTCCCAGCCTGGACTTCAGACCTGTGCACACCTTCAGCAGCCCCTCTCTAATGAGCAGCTCTCAGACTCTGCCCTCCCCGAGCTGCAAAAGGCAGGGCAAGCCAAGCAGGAATCGGCTGAGGGCTGAGGTTTAGCTCAGTGGGTAGAGTGTCTGCTTTGCAGTCTCTGAGGCCTGGGGTTCAATCCCCAGCACTGCAAAAATGGAAGAAGGATGTGGCAGTCCACTCCCCAAACTGAGCCATTGGAAACCCTATGACGGTCACTATGAGTCAGACATATATATTACTCCAGATATGTCGGGTTCTTCCTGGGGTTTCTCTCTCTCTCTGCATTGTGGGTAGAGGCAAGAGGTGGGTGCCCCAACACTGCACCCGGTGGCAAGGCTGTGGCCGGAGAACAGAGCGTCACTCACAGGAGAGAAGGGTGGGTTTATTCACAAAGGAGGGGAAAGGAAAGGAGGATTAGGGAGAGGGGAAAGGGGAGTTGGAGAAGGGAAGTGCTCGGCTGCTGTCTCTGCCGCTGGGGCAGAGCCTCTGGGGTGTCCCTGCTCTTCCAGCTCGCAGCTTTCACCACTTGGGGGCCCTGAACTTGACTCCCAGAATCTTGCCTCACGAAGCTGTATGTCCCTATAGGATATCTGGCGTCATAAAGGTCAGGTCAGATAGAGATGGCAGGTGGGTTGAAATATGATGAGGGCAGGTCAGAGGAAGGCTGAAGGCTAGGCTAGGCAGACGAGTAAATGGGCCTTGGACCCTTAAGGAATGCAAGGACCCGGTGAGCTTCTCTTGGATGGTGTTCAGAATGGCTGCTGAACTCCGAACGCCGGAGTTTATATGGCCTGATAGCCAGCCAATCAGGGGAACAGGGCTGGATCAGAAATGACCCATCAGGCACCAGGGCGGCTTTAGGGATGCTACCATACCTTGGGTGCCATCTTGGTCCACTTGATGGGTCGGGGGAAGAGTGAGATACCTGGATGTATGGCAAAGGTGACCTGTTGCTATCTTGCCGCATAGGATTCCAAGTGGGCTAGATGAGCTCCTGGGACCAGCCATGTTTGGGGTACTCTCCATCCCCCTGGGAATCCCAACACAAATACAGAGACCAATTCCAATGACATCAATAAGGAGAGATATCTAAGCAGTTTTAAGAGAAAGGCTTTCCCATGCAAGCAGTGAGGTGAGTGTGCAGAGAAGAGCACCTGCCTCCCAGATGACACTTGTCAACATTGAACGTGAAAACAGGGTCACAAGACAATGCTCTATCACGTCATAGTCATCCTGTGCCTTTTGATTTAGTTTATTCTTAAGGCAAATCTTTAATCCCAGCATTGAAAAATTATTTACAATATTCTATTACAAATCATCTTGATAACATAGTCCTTGCAGTTAACATCAACACTGCTCAGCTGTTTCCACATTTTTCTGAATGTCTATTGATTTTTTTAATAATTTTCAGCCTTAGCCATAATTTGAAGAATGGGTGAATTACTAGTCCCTGCGAGAAGTAAGCCCCCTGCTAAGAGCCACCTTCCCACTTTCTCACAATGTGGATAGTGGGGCTCCTTGGTTTCTTTCGAAACTTAGATCCATGGTGCCAGGACACAGATACTCAGGGTTATGCTACTCAGTGGAACATTCTAGAATGTCCAGGTCTTCTTATTGCCCATTCATGTAACACTCTCCAGTTTTCAAGTGTTGGATCACTCCTGAAGATGGAGAAAAAAGAGTTGGAGGATAATTTTCCAAAAGAGGTGCAGACACACCTTGGCAGTAGAGACATGGCGCGTTGTCTATGACAAGGACCTACCTGTGTTCCAGGGGCCCTGCCAAGGGCCAGGCTCGTCGGGCTTCCGGACAAACCTGTGCAGGGGTTGCCGAGGAGTGGGGTCCACAGAGAGAGCACGGAGGGCCAGGGCTGCCACGTCCAGCGCCAGCCAACCAGCGCTGAAGTGTCCACTGTGAGAAGCCGTCGTCCTCACTGCTGTGCTTCCTTGCTGGGCAGAGGCGAGGCGGACAGTTCTTGGGTGAGGATGGACCTCACTCAGGCCAGGGCCACCTTCCTCCCAGCCCGTGCAGCCCTCTCTGCAGCAGTGGGCGGAGGCCCAGCAGGCTGAAGCTCTGCAGGGCTCAGCTGGGCAGTCAGGCAGCGCTGCCTCTGTTGGTCGCTCGCCTGACACCGTTCACCAGGCTGCCTGAGCTCAGCCTCCTTCTCCTTCAATGGCAGCTGGCGAGAGCAAGAGCACCCATTGCTGCAGGGTGTCTGGAGCCACACCCCCAGACTCCCCCTGGACACTGCCCGGCTGTGCCTCCTCCTCTTCACCTGCCCGGTGTAGCTGGAAGGAGACCCCCTCGCCACATCTCACCTGTCCCCTCAGCTCCTCAGAGCCCAGAGCTGTGTCGGGGCGGCTGACGCCTTCCACCAAGGTCTGTGCTGCCAGCCAGCATCATCCACCCTAGCGCTGATCCCAGAACCCGGCACGCGGCGGCGACAGCCCATGTCTGGCCTGCTGCTCAGCAGTGGACAGGGGCGATAGCAAGGAGGGATGGAAAGAGGGAAACCGAGGTGTGTCCCGGGAGCCCCAGCCTCTAACACCAGCCACGTCCCCCCATCAGTGCTCTTGGGAAGCTGTGCCACGTAGCTGGGCATCCAGCCTCCATGGGTCCTACGAACAGAGTCCCTTCCTGCTTGCGTGGCACAGGCTCGGGGTGGACCCGGCTCTGTGGCGCTGTCTCCCAGCACTCAGAGTCCGAAAACACCTCTGCTTTGTTTTTCAATAGAACAACTTTGTCCCATAGACAACGTTCATAAACGTTCCAAATAGCATTGCTTTTCCGGGAGCCCCGTCTCCCTGTACAGCAGTCAACACCCAGCAGGTCTCCTCTGGTTTGTTTTCTTCTGTCCCTAGAATTTGCCCTGGCTGGACACTTCATATACATGGGGCAGTAGAGGTCGCGGTCTTCTGTGTCTGGCGTCTGTCACTTGGCGTGTGCTCCAGGGTCCTCCATGTGGTGGCATGTCAGGACTTCAGTCAACTTTGCGGGAAGACAGTCTTCCCTCGGCGAGGTCAGCGTGCTTGGCTGCCCACCAAACCGCCGACGGCCACACATTGCATTTCCTCCACACACCCACACACGTGCGCGCGCACGCACATACACAGCACACCTCACACATGCACAACATGCTCCACTGTCCAAGCCCAGCTTGAGGGGCAGGGGCTGTGGGTCACACAGCAATGAGTGGGCTGTACACGATCCTCTTTCCAAGAGTACAGAAAATAATTGCGGGAAATATCAGAACCTAACTCGGTCCCTCCAGGCTCTGTGGTCTAAGGTGGGACTAAATCACTGGGGACAGCGTGGCCCTGGGTGGTGAGCACGAGCCAGGGGTCCCCACTCTTCCATTCCCTTTCGCTGCTCACACAGCTGAGCTTTTTCAGAAGCAAACAGGGGTCCTAGGGGGGGCCGTGGCAAAGGCAACAAGCAGAATAAAGGCAGAGAGTAGGAAAGTTTATTGAATTTAAATAACAACAACGTCTTTCTCAAGGGCGCCTCGCACAGTCCACCTGGACCCCCCGAAAGCCACAGCTATCGACACAAGAGAAGACAGAGGATCCATACGGATAAAACCGCCCCAGTTATTGGCTGCCTTTGTAATTAGAAGCAGAAAGTATCATAGCGTCTGTTCAGATTGATAGACAGGGAATGTATCATGTGAGAGACAGAGATTCCTGTCATATCCTCAGAGCCCAGGAAAAGCCCAGTGACCGTTTGTAAGGGATTCAGCTCCAGACACGCGATCGGTACCCTTGGTAAGAATGTGCTGTGCTCCGTGCCAGGTGTGAGGATAAAGAGATTCACGTCTCAGCTTTGCTGCATGCTACTAAATCTATTTATTTAATTGACGGGTACCTATGATCCCATAACATGTGGAGACTATGCTGGTCATCTGTGCGTGGGCACACGGGGAGTTATTTAAATAACTCAGTTTTCTCATTGCTTATAGGAGCTGCATGAAGAAATACTTCCGTTTTCCACCATCACAGGTTTGTTTAGTGTAAATGCAAACCGTGACCTGCTCAAGGCACCTCAAATGCAGTCATTCTCACGGGACGTTGCACCTGCACAATGTCTACGCCGCAGGAAATGGCTGTCAGTGAGCATCTGGGGCTCTGTCAGGGCAGAGCTTCCTAAACTGAGGCAACGAAAGGAGGCAAAGAGCTTTGTGTATTTTTCACTTGGAAAAAAATTAAAAACCTCTTAGGGGCTGGGATTTAGCTCAGTTGGTAGAGCGCCGCTCTGCAGGCTCTGAGGTCCCAAGTTCGATTCCCAGCACCACAAAAATGGGAGAAGGATGTGGCAACCCACTCCTGAGGCAATCCCAAAACAGGCAGCCATTGAAAACCCTATGAGGGTCGTTATGAGTCAGACAGGACTCCAGGGCACCTAACAACTACAACAAGGGTGCAGCTCAGCAAAAGCACCATTGGGGTTACATGTGGTTGAGGAAACACTGTTCAAGGACATCATAAACTTTAAAAACACCTTTTCAAGCAGAAGCCTTGACACGTGGCGTCTGCAGCTTAGCCTGGCCACAGAAGGGCCACGTGTGGAAAACGTCTCAGCAGAAGGAGCCTCCGACTCCTCCCAGACATGCTTCCTCTAGGTGCCCACGGCCCCACCTGGCCCGTGGAACCTGACATCTTCCAGCTCCGTGAGGTTCTTTCCTGTCCTGAAGGAGATAAAACGCGAATGCCCCAGTCGCATGCCCACCTTGACAGATGCGTCCCAGGCTGAGCACACCTGATGCTCCGGGTGTTCACCAAGGGACACAAAAGCCAGTTCCTGTGGCGCCCTGCCCACAGTCCAAAGGCCGCCCTGGGTCTTGCACCCACGAAGACACTCAGTCCTCGCTGGGAACTGGGCGTCCGTGCCTCCAATTCTGGTGAGATGGTGTTAGGAGGATTTTAGGGGGCCCTGAGGTTTAGAGGAGGTCACAAGATGAAGCCTCCTGTTGCCATGAGAGTCTTTGGGAAGGGAAGAGAAGAGGGGCGGGAGGGGGAGGGACTAGCGCTCCCTGTGTGCACACACAAGGACGTGACCAGAAAACAAGGCCTCATCTGCTCTCCAGCCTTCAGAGGGGCAGAAACACTGTCTAAGCCATTCTGTTGTGGCAGCCTAACTGACTGGGCCACCCACAGTTGCCAAAAATAACCCTATTTCCAGACCCATCTTGCAGGGATGAAATTGAAGCTTTGGACTTCTGGCTGCACACTCTCTGGACCGCCCGTCACTGTGCCTGCGCCCATTGCCTTCTGGCCTCCCCAAGCACTCCCTGGGTTCCCTCTGGGCTGGCTGGGATGGCGCCTCCTGGGTCCCTCCTAGTGGGGTCCACAACTATTCTTGCTGCCGGATGCGGGGGCATGCCCACTCAGGGGTTCTGGAGAGGATACACCTGGGCTCTTTCCTGCTGGCATGCATGGCCAATGCCACTGCTGAAATGTGGGCTCTCCATCAGCCTGGGTCCCCGGGTGATGGTGAGGAGCAGGGCTCCCCGTGGTGTAAAAGCTGAGTCTCTGTAGTCTGAAGTCCTGTGAGTCAGGGAGCTTAGGACCACAGCACCAGCCTCCCCTTGGTCTGATGGACCCTCCTCCAGACTGTGTCGCCGCTCCCAGGCAGGCGACCCCTCGCTTTCACTCTGCCTTGGAGTCCTCGTTGACAAGGATGTCACAGTCCACCCTAGGCAAGCATGTCTCAGAGACCCCCAGGCCCCCAGGACCTCCAGACTCAACCCAACACCGCAGCCGGAAACAGCCTTTCTCTTCAGATGACCTCAGCAGAAACCCTGTTCCTCTCTTCGTCCCTCTGTCCTGCTCCACACAGTTGGATGACCAAGATATACATGTATATATTTGCTGATACTTAACAATGGTGGACTGAGATTTAGCTCAATTGGTAGAGCACTGCACTGCGGTCTCTGAGGTCCCGAGTTCAATTCCCAGCACCGCAAAAATGGGAGAAGGACCTGGCAATCCACTCCCAAGGCAATCCCGAAACAGTCAGCCATTGAAAACCCTATGAGGGTCACTATGAGTCAAATACCAACTCGACAGCACCTAACAACAACAATTTCACAATGGTACACAGCTAAAGAAATTTCAAAATGCATGAGAAGTTACTGCTAATCCCGTCCCATGTGCTGACTCCTCAGACTATATAAACCTGACACTGCTCAACATTGTCTTTCCTGGCCAGGGTCTGGGCTTGAATTGTGGACCTTTCCTCCTGGTAACTTTGCTACTTCCCACTTCTTCATTCAGAAGACATTTGCTGGGAGTGTGTTAAGCATCAGACATATGATGACAAATGAGACAAAGTCTTTGGCTCACTCATGAAGCTTGTAAGGAACACGCCTCTGAGATAGTGATTTTGAAAGTTGGAGCTTGCAAGAAGGAAGTGAGAGCAGCACCAGGCGCGGTGGCACACGCCTGTAATCCCAGAGGCTCAGGAGGAGGAGGCGGGAGGATCGCAAGTTAGATGACCAGAGGCAGTCTGCGTAACTTAGTAAGACCCTGTCTCAAAAAGTA
>VMDO01008178.1:0-85859 GCA_007922755.1 Pedetes capensis | reverse complement strand
TGGTTCCTCTTCATATGCAACCTCTTGGAATGGTTGGTCATCTACCAATTCTTTCTTGTATAATGACTCTGTGTATTCTTCCCATCTTCTTTTGATGTTTCCTGCATCATTTAATATTTTCCCTGTAGAATCTTTCACTACTGCCACTCGAGGCTTGAATTTTTTCTTCACTTCCTTAAGCTTGAGAAACACAGAGTGTCTTCTTCCCTTTTGGTTTTCTGCCTCCAGCTCCTTGCACGTGTCATTATAATATTTGTTTTTGTCTTCTTGAGCTGCCTTCTGAAATCTGTTTAGTTCCTTAACTTCATCATGTCTTCCTTTTGCTTTAGCTGCTTGACATTCGACGTTCAGGGAAAGGTCCAGTGTCTCTTTTGACATGTAATTTGGTCTTTTCTTTTTGTCTTATCTTTTTAAGAACTTTTTGCTTCCTTCTTGAATGATATCTTTTATGTCATGTCACAACTCTTCTGGTCTCCTATCATTTGTGTCCAATGCATTAAACCTATTTTTGAGGTGGTCTCTGAACTCAGGTGAGATATACTCAAGGTCATACCGTGGCTCTCGTATACTTGTTCTAATTTTCTTCAGCTTCAGTTTGAACTTGCATATGAGAAGTTGATGGTCTGATCCACAGTCAGCACCTGGTCTTGTTTTGACATTTTATATAGAGCTTTTCCATCGTCTCTTTCCACATATGTAGTCAATTTGATTCCTATATGTTCTATCAGGTGAAGTCCATGTGTATAGTCTCCATTTATGATGTTGAAAAAATGTATTTGCAATGAAAAGGTCATTGGTCTGACAAAATTCTCTCATGCGATCTCCAGCTTTGTTTCTGTCACCAAGACCATATTTTCCAACTACTGAGCCTTCTTGTTTGTTTCCAACCTTTGCATTCCAGTCACCAGTGATTATCAGTATGTCTTGATTGCATATTTGATCTATTTCAGACTGCAGAAGCTGATAGAAGTCTTCCCTTTCTTCATTTGTGGCCTTAGTGGTGGGTGCATAAATTTGAATAATAGTCATGTTAAGTGGCCTTCCTTGTAGGTGTATGGATATTATTCTATCACTGACAACATTGTATTTCATGACAGATCTTGAAATGTCTTTTTTGATGATGAATACAACCCCATTTCTCTTTAGTTTATCATTGCCAGCATAGTAGACCATATGATTGTCTGACTCAAAATGGCCTATATAGTTGGTCCATTTTAGCTCACTGATGCCTAGAATGTCAATGTTTATGCGCTCCATTTCTCTTTTAACAATTTCTAATTTGCCTAGTTTCATACTACGTACATTCCATGTTCCAATTATTAATGGATGTTTACAGTTGTTTCTCCTCATTTTGAGTCATGCCACATCAGCAAATGGAGGTCCCTGGGTCTTTACTCCATTTCTGTCATCATGGTAGACTCTACTTTGAGGAGGCAACTCTTCCCCAGTAGTCTTTTGAGTGCCTTCCAACCTGGGGGGCTCATTTTCTGGCAGTATATCTGACAGTGTCTCTTTGCTATCCATAGGGTTTTCAATGGCTAGTTGTTTCGGGAGTGGCTCGCCAGGTCCTACTCCCTAGTCTGTCTTAGTCTGGAAGCTCAGTTGAAAACCTGTCCACCATAGATAACCTTGCTCATGTCCGAGGTTACAGTGGCAGAGCTCTCAGCCTCATCGCAACACACAAGCCCCCACAGTGCGGCAAACTGACAGACATGTGGGGGATATTGCCATTAAATAACCCAAATTAAATCATTTAGATTTTGCTTTTGCAGTACATGGGAGTTGAACCCAGGACCTTGCACATACTTTTTAAGTGCTCTACCACTGGCCTGCACCCTAGACCATTTTTGATTTTTTGTTTTGAGTGAAAGTCTTGCTATGTTACTCAGGATGCCTCTAGCCTCAGGCTCAAGATTCTACTGCCTCTGCCTCCAAGTCACTGGGACTACAGGTTGCATATGCCACCCCCTTCCCAGCTGTATCATTTAGATTTTCAAGGAGAAAACATCTTTTTACAGATGTATCAACAGAAGTGAAACATTGTTTTAATCAGGATGGATAATAATACAAACTCAAGAGACATTTTAAAATGTCTAATTTGTTTCAGGAAAAACAAAGAACAATGTTAATGATATTAATGTAGGGCCATGTTTAAGATAAGTATTAGATCCTCTATTCAAATCTTGATTAAAAAAAGAAAAAGAAAGAAAGCTTAATTTTTTTGGAATCTCAACAGAGACATGCTATAAGTAGGCTAAACTTTCATAATGTGGAAGGACACAGGTGTCATTTCTTTCTACCCTGAAAGTGGTACCAAGTAAGTGGTGAAGGATAGATAAAAAGTGAAATATTCATAACAATAGTGGAAAAGAACGATAAAAAAAATAATAGAAGCCACATGTGGTGGCTCTTGCATGTAATCCCAGCAACTCAGAAGGTGGAGGCAGAAGAATCTCAGGTTTGAGGCCACCAGCAGCCTGCATAAATTAGTGAGACCGTCTGAATTTAAAAAATAAATAAAGGGGGGGGGGGGCTTGAAGTGCAGCTCAGTGGCAGAGCACCTGCAAAGCATGCACAAGGCTCTGGATTTAGCCTCCTAATACTGCAAAAGAAGAAGAGGAAGAAGAAGAACAAAGAAGAAGAAGAAGAAGAAGAAGAAGAAGAAGAAGAAGAAGAGTAGGAGTAAGAAGAGGAAGAAAAAGAGAAAAGAAAAGAAAAGAGAAAAAAATTAATAGAAAATGAAGTTGGGATAGAAAGTGGTTAACAAGTACTTGGGCACAGTTAGATACCACAGAAAGTCTCTAATATTCTATAGCACAGTCAGGTAACTATGGTTGACAGTAATGGATTGTATGTTTCAAAATCACTAATATAAAGAGGATTTTGAATGTTCCCAACACAAAGAAATGATAAATGTCTGACGTGATGGAGACACCAATTGCCCTGATCTGACAATTACACATTATACACAGGTATTGAAATGTCATACTATATCTCATAGATATGAACAGTTATTATATGTCAGCTAAAAATAAAAATATATTTTAAAAAGATGAAGTTGTGCTTCACCCGAGCTCCTATGGCTCAGCTCTGTCTTTAGTGGGAGTTGTTTCCATAGCTCGCCACAAACTTCATCCTGGCCAGTTCTTGCCGTCTTGATCCTGGGAGGGGAACAGCAGGGACATTCTTGCTGGGAATTCACTAAGTGTTCATGTACATGCTGGTACAGACAGCGGGCTGAGACTGAACACCTTCAGAGTTTTGAAAGCAAGGAAAAAGTATTTTGTGAGAAATACTTTCCTGAACTAAGTACAATTTTAAAGAATGTAACTTTGTGGACTTCTCCTCACATGTGGCTAGTTAGGATCTTTCCTCCCATGTCCAATGTGGACATAGGGCCTTAGATACCCAAAAGTCATTCCTTTGGAAAGACTTGCGATGTCGTCAGGTTCACCTTGCTGCCATAAGCAGGATAAGGGTTAAACTCCCAGAGATAGAGGAATCTGTGTTCCTTTTATAGCTCTTCAGAGAATAGTGTGGCAGGCATTTGTGGCCTGCTGAGGTCTCACTCAGCAATGCGTGAGGTTCCAGGCAGATGACTGAGAGGCAAGGAGGAAAGTGGCCTAAAGAGCAAGTTCTGCAGGACAAGGGCCTCAAGTGGGTTTCCCACTCATATTTTGTCCTCAGGTGGAAGGGACACTGGGGCTGGATAGCTGTGAGTGGCACAGGCCAATTCCCACATGGCACAGAATGAACTTCTCAGCCGTAGAGTCAGAAGGCAATCTCCAGGTTTGACACTTCACAGTTGCTGAGATTTCCTGCCCCGCTCTCTTCTTAAGTTAGAGAGGTGCTGGGTATTGCCCAGGGTCTGTGAATGACTGTGCTAGAATGACTGTGCTAGGTGATTTCTGGGAAAACTAGGCCAACAGAAGCATCTCTTTAAGAGCGTACAAAGCAGGCCAAAGGAAGGGGTTGTTCCAGTCTCTGCTCAAGAAGCAAATGACATCTGGGCATCATAACACATGCCTGTAATCCCAGCGACTCAGGAGGCTGAGGCAGGAGGATCACAAGTTTGAGGCCAGAGGCAGCCTGTATAACTTAGTGAAACCCTGTCTCAAAGTAAAAAATAAAGGGGCTCGGGGTGCGGTTCAGTGGTAGAACACTTGCATAGCATGTGCAAGGCCCTGGGTTCAATACCCAGTACAAAAAAAAAAGAAAAGAAAAAAGAAAGAGAAAGAAAGAAGGAAGGAGGGAAGGAAGGAGAAAGAAAGGAAGAGAAGAGAAAAGAAGGGAAGAGAAGGGAAGGGAAGGGAAGGAAAAGGAAGGGATGGGAAGGGAAGGGTAGGAAGAAGGGTAGGAAGAAGTGAATGAAGCACAAAGACATGTGGCTGATAGACAGGTGCCCAATAGACAGAGTGAAGGAGGGAACTGGCCATCTGATGTGGTTAGAGTCTGAGAAAGACTCCTTTCATTTACTTCAGACTTCATTTGGAATCCTAGAAAATGTAAACAACTAAAGACAGAAGAACTTTAAGTAAATGAATAAGTACATATTTATCAAAATTCAATCCTAAAAGATGGTTTCCTAAGCACAGAGTCATAAAAGAAAGTTTTGACTATATGAAGATTTTAGCACTTTTTATGAAAAACCCAAGACAAGAAAGTAAATGATACATTGAAGTGAATTTGATAGAAAATGCACAATATGTTAATCAGACAATATGGTCCTCTGAGTAAATCATAATGTATCCCAGATAGCTAAATGCAGAAGAAATAAATAGATCATCATGAACAGTGTATTGCTCAGCCTTTCATCACTGTGACAAACACAGAGAAAATCAACTTAAAAGGAAAAAGTTTGATTTTGATTCACGGTTACAGAGGTTCCAGTCCACGGTCACTTGGCCCAGCTGCTTTGGGCTGTGGCTGGGCTGCACGTCATGATGAGGCAATATGTCAAACAGCACATGGCCTAGAAACTGTTCAACACCTGGCAAGTGGGAAGCCAAAAGAGGGAGTGGGAGTGTGGGCCCAAGATCCCCTCTCAGGGTACACCCCAGTTAGGACTCCCTTCCACTGGGCCCCCCTTCCTGAAGGTTCCCTCACCTCCCAATAGTGCCATATAATCCTTCAACATATGGGCTTTGGAGACCTTTAAGATCCAAAGCATAAAAGACAGCAAAATAGAATTCATAATCAGAATACAAAGGGCAACCTGGTGATTCTAACTTGTAATCAAAGCCAGGTAAATAAGAACAAAATGACATTTTTTACTTTGTACACAGAATAAAGATATTTACTATCCAATAAGATTTTAGTTTGAAGAATAATTGTATTTACAAATATGGCAAAGCCTATATACAAGAAGCCAATTCTGAGAGAATTGATAGGAAAAAATCAGAAAAGTGTCCAACAGCAGAATTCTGGTTTAGTCACTTAGTGGTACAATGTACACAGCAAGTAGTAATTATGAAAATTATAATGGAATATGGAAAAAGTACCATTAAGTGAAACAAGTTGTGATACATTGAAACACAATGGAAAATATAATGTTTTGTCTTTTGTGTGTGCTGTAACAGAAATTCCATAAACTGGGTGGATTATAAACAACAAACATTTATTTCTTACACTTCTGGAAATATTGACAGATTCAGCATCTGGTGAGGCTGGTTCTTGCAGGTGGTGCCTTCCAGCTGCATGCCCATGGTGGAAGGGAGAAACAAGCAAGCTCCTTGGGCCTCTTTTATGAGGGTGCCACCACAGTTTGGCTGTGGTTTGAGTGTGTCCCATGAAGATTCATGGGCTGAAGCATGTTTCCTGGGTGGCAGAGTTAGGAGACCCTTAAGAAGTAGAGTCTGGGGTCTCTACCCTCACGAGCGGATTATTGTCCTTCTGGTTTGAGCTCTCATGAAACTAAATTAGTATGTTTTGAGTGGGATGTTGTACAGCAAGACCACCCACATGCTTGGTCTCCGCTGCATGTGACTATTCTTTTTTTGCTTCTATGCTATGTTATGACATTGCCAGGTGAACTCTAGGCAGATCCGGTGCCAAGCTGTTTGAAATTTCAGCCTCCAGGACTGTGTGCAGAAACCTCTTTCCTTGAGAAGTTGCTTAGCCTCTGGTATTTTGTTTATAGCAACATGTATGAGCTAATGCACACACAAATCTTCTCAAGAGGGCTCCACCTTCCTGACTTAATCACCCCCTAAAGTTCTCATCTCTTAAAGGTATCATTGTGAGAGTTAGGGTGCAACATGTGAACTTTAGGGGTATACATTCAGATGATGGTGAATAATCAAGTATGAAAGTAATATTCATTTGAGTGTGTGGTAGGGGAAGCCTAGAAGGAAAATAAACCAGAAAGATAGTAATTGATTTGTAGCTGTAGGATGATATGGAATTACTCTACTTTTAAAGCTTTTGGTGTATATGGCTTATAGAACATTCAATTTTTAAAAACACATTTATATGGTTGTAGTAGGTGGAAATTGGAGACTCTGATTATTCAAACAGTGAGAGCATGCTGGACTGAGGAGACCGCTTCTGCTTAGCTGAACATCTTGAGTGACCATAAGTCCAGGTTTTTGGTCCAATCTGTTTTCAGATCTAATTAAATTACCATAAAATTATTATCTATGGTGATACTGGTAGTGATTTTCTGTACAGATATCGGTACTGATTTTCCATGGCTGCTATAACAAATCACCATGAACTTAAAGGCTTAAAACAACAGAAGTGTACAGTTCTGCAGGCCAAAAGTCTGAAATGAGTTGTCCTGACTCCTCCAGGGTCTCGCACTTCATTCCCTGCTTGCCTTGGTTCCTGGTTCCTTCTTCCACCTTCAGAGCTAGCAGGCAGAGACTCTCTGACTGGCTTCCCCCTGCCTCCAGTGTCCCATGCCTTCTCTGTTCTTTATGGTCAAGTCTCCCTGTGTTACTATTTTAAAGGCATATGTGTATTTAGAGCCCAGCTGGGTAACCCAAGATAATCTCCCTGTCTTAGGATCCTTAACTTAATTTCATCTGCCAAGATCCTTTCTCCATAGGAAGTTATAGTTACAGGTTCCAGGGATTGGGACATTGGTGTTCCCAGGGTGATTTCTTATCCTACTATACTACCTTTTCCTATCTTCTAGCCATTTCAGACATGGACGGCAGGCCTTCAGAGTACAATGGATATGTCCATTTTTCTTGATGATAGTGATGGTTTCTTGGGTATATAAGCATGTTAAACTCCCAAATCATAGTTTTAAAAGATGCAATTTGCAAAGTGTCAATTATACCTCAACAAAGCTGTTAAAAACATAAAACATTGTTTCATATTACATGATAAATGGTCTCTGAACCATGAAAATGTTCTTTTGGAATCAGCTTTGTATGATGTATAGAGTTGGGGAACAGCTTCACATAGGAGTCTGTAGGAACATCCAGTGAAATTTGAAACCCACGTGGGGGGGTCTTAGTCTATAAACGATCTGAGTTCTTTTTGGAGGGTGCAGTCCCTCGGTAACAGAAGCTTTAACCTTAGTGACTTCAGTGTGCCCCCAGGTGTGTGCCCACATACATACACACACGCACACACACACGCAGATGCATTTGTACACACGGCCACCCATTCACACGGGTATGTGCATACATGCACTAATAATCGTACACTCCCGTGGTACTCACATTCACATAGTTGCTTGTGCACATACACTTTTCCTGAGGTTGGTCGGCGTGTGCTGGTCTGAGGCAGCCATGGAGGCCTACCTGGGTGTGACACCTATCCAGGCTGGTCCTACAGGGACATCCACCATCCTCAGTGGAGACAGGCCATACTGGAGTCCCCTGTAGCTTGCTGGGCCTCACAGGGTCAGACACATGTTGTCAGTGCACATGCTGCCCCCTGTACCCATGGGCCAGTATCTGGTCCTTGCACCCTGGGGGCTTCCGCAGTGGTGGTTGAAACCTCTGTCTGAGTACCAATGGTGAAGGGTTTTGCAGCCTCCAGGGGCACCCCTTTGGCAAGGGAGCCCCAGCACCCTTTACTCTCTGGGCCCTCAGATCTCTGCAGGATCTTTCTCTTCCCTGGGGGCAAGCTCAACAGAAGCTTGTGTAGGGCTTTCTTTATTGCTGACTCTCGGCTTACTCTCTTTCCACTTGCTGGGAATAGGAAACCACCTCCAGAAACTTCTGGATCTATTGGGTTTGTCCAGAGCTACCTCAGATTTCTGCCCTTTTGCTATGTTCTGCTGTGCAATCTCCCTCAGCAGTCAGGAATGTGCGGTGCTCTGTATTGCAGAGTGTGGGGCATAAGGCTAGAGGGGAGAGGCTGGGGGAGCCTTGGGCAGTGTCCATGTGCACAGGCTTTTTCGTGCTCCCTCTCATGTTGGGGAACAGACCAATTTTACCTGGATCACTTGAAGAGCACATGTCTATCCTTTGCAAACTATTTATCCTTCATCTCTGTCGTGAAACTTTCCATGAGAAAACCGTCTTCTAAATACTGAGTGGAAGACATTGATGGGAAAGAAGACATCCACTGTAAAAACATAGTAGACCACACCCTAGAAGCTATTTCCGTTATAATTTTTAAAAAAGACAGATTAATTCCCTATTTTGTCAATCCTAAAAATTTGAAATTTGTCTATCACACTGACTTAAAAAGGAATACAGTTTACTAAATGAAAAAATGTTCATTGTTATAAATATTTTGTGATCTAAAACCAGAAAATGGAGATGACTGGGAGTCATTAGAGGCATGCAAAGGCCAGCCCATCCAAGCCCTATGACTACCTCCGCCCCCCCTTACAGTGCCTTCTGCCCTCTTATTCTCTCTTTCATTTTACTTCTGGGCTCTTTTCTTGACCTTATGTCTGGGATACTTCTTTTAAAGTAGGGTGATAAATCTCCACTGCTTATAGCAAGAGACGCAAAGAACTGAGTGTCACCTATGTCCTGGAAAAGTTGAGGAGTCAAAACTTATGTATGTTTGAGGAGCTAATTGGAGAAGAATTCTAATGTCGCTTTGGCTTCATACTGAGGATCTGGTTGAGGCTACACTTTTATTTGCATGATGAACAGCTGCTTGCCCTGTTCCAGAATTCATCTCATGTTAGGTCAGGAATGATTTCTAATGGCGTGGAGAGAATGCTCAAAATGGAAGACAAGCACCCTGCTCCTCAGTCTGAGGTTTCAGGTAATAAAAGTTTGTACACTTGGGCTAAGAATAGTTATGCCTCTTTAGTTAATATATGGAGGCTTAAAATAGCTCTCGACAGAACTCTTCCTCCGCCTGCAATCTGCTCCAAGGAGAGGCACAGTAGCTCAGTTCTCACTGAGGGAGTCAGATTGCTCCCACCGCAGTGGCCCCAGATTCCTGCAGAACCCTAGAGGCTCTGGCAAGGCCTGGAATCCCAACTTAACTTTAGAAAAAGAACCCTTCGCTTGCAATCAGTCTGGAACTCCATACCTATGTCGTGTTATAATGCTAATTGAGGAAAACCAAAGCCTTTCCTTGTTCAATGTCCCCATTTCACTCTCCTTGGCTCGTTCTTTACAGCTGTGGCACTCCATCTTGTCCCCAAGTTGAGACTATCACCTCCTCTTTGTCCACTCTGCATGTCAGTCTAAGAAGTAGTTTATGATCCTGGTATTGCCATGTAAATATTCATTTTATCACACACATACCCAGTGCTTTATTTGACCCCACCATGCAGATGCTATTTTTATTAGCAATGGCAGCTGATAATGTCATCTAGCTTTGCTCAGGTGGCTTTTCGTGCAACTGTTGCTAATGGGTGAAGCTGTGACTTGGGGAATGTCCAGGGATCTTGGTCCTTTCAGCAGCAGCTGAAGTGAGCCCAGGACCGAAATCTGAGTGCACACCAGTTAGTAAGCTCCAGAAACCACAGAGGCAGCGAGGCAGGCAGGAAAGGCTCAGCGTCAGGCTACCTGCTGTATGTCAACCTCAATTTGGAGAAAGCATTCTTTCAACCCTGCAAAGTCATTTTATACGCAGTGAGGTGCAGTTGCAATCTGACAGCCAGGGTTGCCGTGTGATTACAGAGGAAAAGAGGAGCTCTGGGCCTCTTGTGGTGAGCCATGCACTTTCCCTGGTGGGGTTTGCCTCATCTTTTCCAGTTTTGGTGAGGCACCCTGTAAGCCCCTTGGTGTTGGGTACAGGAGTGGTGGGCCCTTGATCATTGCTATCACCACCCTGTATTTGACTTGAATGGCACAATAAGCTGGCAAGAAAAAGCTAGGGAAGCCATGCCTCCTTTTCCTCTCAGAACAGGGTGTTAGCCATGCCCATCTATGCCTTACCTGGGTAATTTATACAGAATAGAGGCTCATTTAGCTTGAGGTTCTGGAGGTTGTGAGGTTCAAGAGCCTGGCACCATCACCTGCTCATCATCTGGGAGGCCCTTCCGCTGGGTCTTGACCTAGCAGAGAGTATCACATGGTGAGGTGGACCACTCATGCTAAAGAGGGCTCCCCTTGATAGCAAAGCGACTCCTGGGATAACACATCCACCCAGTAACCCACTAAGTCATTAGTCCATTCTCTAGTGCAGAGGCCTGGTGACCCAATTATTTGTCACATGTCCTACCTGGTCCCACCTCTTAATACCTTCCAAAGGGTAATAAATGTCAACATGAGTTTCAGAGGAGTCATTCAAACTGGAGCAGAATCTGTTGCAATTTAGGGTTTACTTGTGCTGCTATCAGCGAGGTAGAAAGTTGGCAGGACCAGCAGGGTAGGGACTTCAAGGAAAGCATGAAGGTTCTTCATGACACCCTGTGCTAAGCTGTCCCTGACTTGACCTCCAATGAGCCACACTTTCTGGGGTCAATATTCTGTGTAACACCCACCCCATATGTATAGGTTGGAACTCATGGCTTGCTTCTAACAAATAGAACATGGAAAAAGTGATAGAATGTCACTTGTACTATTAGGTTACAAAAAGTCTGTGGCTTCTGTCTTGGACATGCTCCCTTGGTCTTCCTTTCATTCCCTCTGAGAGAAGTCAGTTGACATCTTGTGATCTGTAGAGAGGCTCACAGGACAAGGAACTGAGAGAGGCCCTGAATGAACAGCCACTGTGAAGCTGAGACCCCTGTGGGGGTTGGATCCTACCAACCAGCCCATGGTCAGCGTAGAAGAAGGTCTCTCACCCCCATGACAACCTTCAGTGGAGACTTCCATACCTGTTACCAGAAACACAACTATACCCATGCAGGTTTAGACCCAGGGGTCTCCAACAGATGTACTGGGAATTCTGACCCACAGATACTGGGAGTTAAAAGCCAGGTGTGGTGGTACATGCCTCTAATCCCAGTCACTTTGGTGGAGGTGGAGGCAGGAAGATCAAGAACTAAGGCCAGAGGCAGCCTGTGTACCTTAGCAAGACCCTGTCTCAAAATAAAAAAAATTAAAAAGGGTTTGGGGTGCATCCCAGCTTACAAAGTATGCACAAGGCCCTGGGTTCAGCTCCCAAGTTGCATTAAAAAAGGGAAGGAAGAAAGGAAAGAAGGAGAAAGAAGGAAGAAAGAGAGAGAGAGAGAGAGAGAGAGAGAGAGAAACTGGGAGTTAATACGCATGTGTTTTGCCTTAAGCACTAAATTCTTAGATAATTTGTTGTATAGCAAGGGAACACAGTGTCATGATCAGGGATACAGAATTCTTCTTCTTCTTCTTCTTCTTCTTCTTCTTCTTCTTCTTCTTCTTCCTCCTCCTCCTCCTCTCCTCCTCCTCCTTCTCCTCCTCCTCCCTCCTCCTTTTTTTTTTTTTGACATGGGCTTGGGCTATGTAGCCCAGGCTGGCCTCAAACTCACCATCCTCCTATCTCAGCCTCCCAAGAGCTAGTATTGCAAATGTGCATCACTATACCCAGCTCCTAGAGTGTTCCAATTGTGTGAAGTAAGTTTTCCTCAGGATGTTTTATCTTGTAGATATTTTCATATCACAGCAGGAAAGATCAATACATTATCCCAGTCAATAATTCTAACTATTCACTTCACTATAACCTTTATATGAGAGCTAACAAAATACCAAAATTTCCTGATTTCTATTTTTATTGTTATGTAGGAGTTATTCCATCCACCTTTCAGCAAAAGTAGAGATGAGCAGTGAACCCAGAACACAAACCCAAAACAATGAACTGGAGGAGAGGGCAAAGGAAAATTACACGCTGGATGATCAGAAAGTTGAAATCTAATTCAGACCATGACTAAAAAGTGCTATGGGATTGCATCAAAGAAGGTAAAGCTGGGACAATAAGAAAGGACCATGCATGTATGTGTGTATGCACACACTGAGTATAGTGCTTGAATGTTCCTAATTCAAAATTCTTGGGACCAGAATATTTTGGAATTTTTGGATTCTGGAATATTTGCATACACATAATGAGATGTTTTGGTGATAGGATCCAGGTCTGAACACAAAACTCATTTGCATTTCATGTACATTTTATCCATACAGCCGGAAGGTAATTTTATACAATCTTTTTCATGCACTTGTATTTTTGACTGTGACTCATGAAAAGAAGTCAAGGGTGGAATTTTTCACTTGTGGCATTATATTGACACTCAGAAAGTTTTGGATCTTGCAGAATTTAAGATTTCTAGATTAGGGATGCTCAACTTACATCTAATTTGAATAATACATCAGTCTTTGGGAAAATATAGACATTTAGTTCAACTTCAAACTAGAGGAATAGAGTCTTTAGAAATGAAAGACTTACAAATCCAATAGTTCAGAGATTTTCAAAATATTTCTTACCCACAAAAGATTTTATAAACCAAAATCTTAGGTGGAGCTCCAATATGCATAAAAGAAAATATAGTGGGTTTTATCACAAAAACATAAATTCAAATTCATAACATTCACTGCTAATGTACTTCATTGGAGAAGCAAAATTGAGGAATTGGGACTTGTGGATGTCAATGTAGTTGTACAGTATGGAAACAGTTCTAATGCCCAAAGACAATTAGTTCCAAATATAAGTGTGTTATAAACAGCTTTAATTTGTAATCTCAGATGTATGTCAGTTCAAATAATTCAGAAATATGGTAGAGAAATAGTAAGTCACATTGTGTTCACAATGTCATATAAATGTTATTATAACTTACTTGTTGTTGTTGTTGTTGTTAGGTGCCATCAAGTCTGTATCCAGCTCATAGCGATCCTCATAGAGTTTTCAATGGCTGTTTCAGGATTGCCTTGAGAGTGGATTGCCAGGTCCTTCTCCCATTTTTGCAGTGCTGGGAATTGAACTCAGGACCTCAGAGACTGCAGCGCAGCACTCTACCAACTGAGCTAAATCCCAGCACCTATAACTTACTTAATACTTCTATTAATTTTGAACTAAAATACCTTGGTCAACTTCAATCATTACTGGGCAGAAGATACTTTTTAAACAGATATTTGAAGGGTATAAAATATAAAACAATATTTGTTTTTAAAAACTCGGATACAGTAACACACAGTGTAAGGTCAGATCATAATTGGAAATTTCTAAAACAGTCTGATTTCCTTTGTTTTGCATATTGACTCTAAAACTTATCTTTGGTTTCATTGTTGACATTCTGGTTGTAACTGTAGTTCTAGTAATCAAAGGGCTACAGATAGGCAAAAGGGAGGTCAAATTAGCCTTATTTGTGGAAATGATCCTTTACCTGAAAGGCCCCAAAAATTCCTCTAGAAAACTCTTAGATCTTAGATTAACTCCTTCAGCAAAGAAGTAGGATACAAAATTAAAACTCAAAAAGTAGTAGCCTTCTTTTACAAAGAACTAAAGAAAGCAAATCCCAAGACAACAAATAACCCAATACAGAAGTGGGCAAAGGAATTGAACAGTTCTCAAATGAAGACATTCATAAAGCTAAGAAGCACATGGAAAAAAAAAAAGCTCAATATCCCTAGTCATTAGGGAAATGCAAATCAAAACACTTCTGAGATTCTATCTAACCCCAGTAAGAATGGCCCAAATCAACAAAACAATAACAATTGCTGGTGAGGCTGTGGAGAAAAAAGAACACTTTTATATTGCTGGTGGGACTGTCAACTAGTTCAACCATTCTGGAAATCAATACGAAGATACCTCAGAAAACTAAAAATAGAACTACCATAGAACCCAGCTATACCACTCCTGGGAATATAAGGAAGAGAGACAAGTCATCATATCCCAGAGACACGCATCTCCATATTTAATGCAGCACTTCTCACAATTGCAAAAATATGAAACCAACCAAGATGCCCATGAACAGAAGAATGGTTAAAAAAATTGTGGTACATATACATAAAGGAATATTGTTGTTGTTGTTGTTAGGTGCCGTCGGGTCGGTATCCAACTCATACTGACCCTGTGTACAACCGGCAAAGCACTATTGTCAGTGTTTCTCTGCTGTTCATAGGGTTTTCAATGGCAAATTGTTTTTTGGAGTGGGTTGCCAGGTCCATCTCCTAAGCTTATAGCACCTGGTATTCCCAGGTGGTCTCCCATCCAAGTACTAACCAGGCCTAGCCCTGGTTAGCTTCCAAGATCTGACAGGATCGGATGCCACAGTGCTACAGCTGCAGGCTTAAAGGAATATTACTCAGTAATAAAAAAGAATGAAATGATGTCACTTGTAGCAAAAAGGATGGAACTGGAGAAAACCATCTTAAGTGAATGAACACAGGCTCACAAAGAGAAATATCTTATATTCTCACTGGTGTAGGACCTGACTCTTACTTAAAGGAAGAAAAAACTACATATAAGCAAATATGTAAAAAATGAACAATTAAACTTAGCTAAGAAGGGTGCTATGAGTCGGATACTGACTCGACGGCACCTAACAACAACAACAAGAAGGGAACACATAAACAGAGTAGAAAGAAGGAGGGAGGGGACTATTAAAAGGAAGTAAAGGTTGTGGAATGCAGGAAAGGGAAGGGAAATAATGTAAAGAGATAAAGGGAGAGAGGATAATCTCAATGTAAATGATACAACTTCGTGAGTACATGGGAAAAATAGTGGAATATAACCCATAAATTCATAGGAGTTTTACTACATATTAATCAAAAGGTTCCATAAACTTTGTAAATTGATGAAAGTATAACCAAAAGGGATGGTTGCACAATGGAAAAGCAAATGCTGTACTACCCTGTACCTCATCAACATTTATCAATAAAGGGAAAAATGAAAAAAAGCAAAAATTGAGTTCTAATAACATAAGGGCCTTACATTGGCAAATTTAGTTCTTTCAAAATATCACCAAGATATGCAAACCAAGGTAGCCCTGATATATTTGAGAGTTTTTGCTATATGTGCCTCTAAATTACACAATAGCTGGGATTTAGCTCAGTTGGTAGAGTGCTGCGCTGCAGTCTCTGAGGTCCCGAGTTCAATTCCCAGCACCGCAAAAATGGGAGAAGGGCCTGGCAATCCACTCCCAAGGCAATCCCGAAACAGTCAGCCATTGAAAACCCTCTAAGGGTCGCTATAAGTTGGATACCGACTCGACGGCACCTAACAACAACAACAACAATTTTCCATCTCATTTGAAGTAGCCACACTGATGCCTTGCATCAGTATAACCAGTGAACTTCAACATGAAAAGTAAATTCTGTAATTCACCACATTTATCACTGTAAATAGCTGAAAGGTTTGCAATGGGAAGACAGTCCTTTAATAAAATTGTCAACTTGTATGGCATCACTGAATGCTTAGAAAGCACAGTTTGCCTTTTTTGTGTTCTGCATAACAGCCAGTGCTTGTTATGCAAATGGGATGCTTGTGCACAGATTGGCTATAATTTTTATGGGAGCAGGGTTGTTGTTTTTTAAAAAAACCACTGCTGTCACTCATTATATAGACATCGCTATACTTTAATTCAATAATTTGTAGTATGTTATTTTTTCCTAACCATTTAAATTTTTCTTCTCCTAATAGGTCTCTCACCTGCAGCCATAGCCCTGTGGCATCCAATCCTGTTAGGTCTCAGAAGTAAGCAGGGTCAGGCCTGGTTAGTACCTGGAAGGGAGACCGCCTGGGAACACCAGAAGCTGCAGGCTTGGGAGAAGGACCTGGTAACCCCCTCCCAAAAAATCAATCTGCCATTGAAAACCCTATGAACAGCAGAGAAGCACTGACAATAGTGTTTCCCCTGTTGTACAGACGGTCACTATGAGTCGGACACCGACTCGACGGCACCTAACAACAACAACAACAACAAATAGGTCTCTGGTGTTTTATACAGTGATAAATATTCTTTTTCTGGAAGAACATATAGAAAAACAATTAAAATGGAAAAATCACTAACATTTGTACACATATCTATTTGAAATGTAAAGAATTTTTTTTAGTCTCAGACTTCAAGGCTTAAGAACTCAGACTTAAGAATTTTGGATCTGCATCTTAGATTTTATTTTAGATCATGTCTATAGAAAATACCAATCCTTGTATTACATAAATATCTCAGGCTACATTTTGTTGGTAATACTAATGGCACAGGATTCAATAATATTTGCTGAGCATAAAGTACTGAAATTTTGCCCAATTTAGCTGCAAAGTGAGCCTTCCAAAGTTTCATGAATGTTGAGCAGAAAACCTGAGATTCTTGTGTTAGAGACAATGGTCTTTTAGCACTCACAGCATAGCATGTAGCATGAGCTCCATGTCTGCTTTAGCTTTCTTGCCCATTGAGTCCCATGGGGTAATACAAAGTGGCCCAGGTAGATGCTGCACACCTGGAAGATTTACATCACCACTGAGGACCCAGAGCTCAGAGAACTTGAGTATTTTCAAGGGTTACAAACAAACCTGCACAACCATTGCACTGGGAAGTAACCCTACCTTCATTACAATGAACAATAAATAAGCCAACCATTGCCCTTTGGGAGACACTCCCTCTATTTTCCAAGACTCTTTGCTGTACAATATTTTTGAAAAGACAATCTGGAAAGAAGGTTGCCAGGGCCTCTGCTTGAAAATGTACAGATGTGTGAGTGCTCTGTGAAGAACTGTCCCTATATTCCATGGTGTATTCTTCCCTTTCACCTGAAATTTTTCAATTTAATTTGAGTGATTTTGTAAATGCCTCTTCATTTTCACATTTCACTTTTGTCTAAGAATTGGTCAAGTATTTCAGAGGAATTTTACATTTTGAATATTACTCCTCTAGTTAGTCCTTGGATGAGAGACTGCCAGGGAATACTGGGTACTGCAGGCTTGGAAGAAGGACCTGGCAGCCCACTCCCAAAAAACAACTAGCCACTGAAAACCCTATGAATGGCAGAGAAGCACTGACAATACTGCCCTGAATGGCATAGTGTCAGGGAGGGGTTTGTTCGGTTGTATATAGGGTTACAATGAGTCAGACCCTACTCCACAACACCTAACAACAACAAACCACTAGTACAAACCCTTTTCTTATAATGAGGAAACCAAGGTACAAAGAAGCAGCCTGGCCAGGTCCTGGATATTTAAGTGTCAACTTCATGGCTGGGCGTGGTGATACACACCTGTAATTTCAGCAATTCGGGAGATGGTGGAAGGAGGATTGCTCATTTGAGACCAGAAGCAGTCTGTGTAATTTAGCAAGACCCAGTCTAAGAAATAATTAAAAAGTGGGTTGGGGGTGCAAGTACTCAGTGGCAGAGTACTTGCAAAGTATGCATAAGGCCCTGGGTTCAGCCCCTCAATACTGCAAAAAAAAAAAAAAAAAAAAAAAAGTATCAACTCCAGATAATGAAATTATAAATCATAGTTGGTCCTAGTCAACTGCCAAAATATCCTCTTTAATCTAGAAATAGATGGCTAGTACAGCTTATAAGTCTGCAGCCATAGCACCCTAGCATCTGATACCACTTGGTCTCAGAAGCTAAGCAGGGTCGGCCTAGTTAGACCTGGGGAGACTGCCCAGAATACTAGGTGCGGCAGGCTAGGAAGAAGGACTTGGCAACCCAGTCCTGAAACAATCTGCCATTGAAAACCCCATGAATAGCAGAAAAGCACTGACATAGTGCCGGACAGGGCACAGTATCAGGGAGGGTGTTGTTCTGTTGTACATAGGATCACTATGAGTGGGACCTGATTCAATGGCACCTAACAACAACAGTACATCTGGCGTGTATTAGAGGTTGAAAAAGTATAATGAAAAGTAAGTAAAATAAAATAAAATAAAATGGAAAGGGCAAAGAACTTTCCACAGCATATTAATGTGAGTTCCCCTACAAGCCATCTCAGAGACAAGGACTAGATTGCAAGGTCATTTGGGAAGGGATCTCAGGATACATCATCAGCAGAGGAGAGGAGAGGGATGAAAGCAGAAAGGGAGACCATCTAAGGTTTGTTAGGAAGCAGGTGACTACTGGGGACACCCAGAGCTCAATCCCACCTGGAGCTCTGGACCAGGGGGGAACCTGAGGGAAGAGGAAGCTGAAGTACTGACCAAACGTGAGGTCCCATCAGCCCTGGGTTGAGGCCGTTCCGGGAGGTGTCAATGTCCTAGGCTTCTGCCGTACTCTCGGGAAGATCAGACCATGCTGGCAAGAGAGCGTCGAAAGGTAGGCCTATGCTCAGGGAGCCGTGCAATGTGGGGCGCAGCTAGGCCCAGTTGCACCTGCCACCCTGGTAAGCACCTGTTAGGACTCCACATACCTGTGAGTGGCCCTCCCCAGTGTCAGGCTGCACTTTGGCCTTTAGGTGAGGGTCTTTGAGCCTGCCCAGGACACGGCACGGGGAGTTCATGTAGCTTTCTGATGATGTGTTCACTACAAGAAAAGGAAAGGGATACAGAAAGAGGCAGTCCAGGTGAGGACAGAAAACCTACCTGAGTGGCACGGAGGAGAGCAAGACAGAGAAGCAGGGGACCAGCTCAGCCAGAACCAAAGAGCCACATGCCCAGGTGCTTCTGCCAAAGGGAACTGTCTGGGGCTGAGGGGGCCGCACAAGGATCAGGGCACAGAGTCTGTTCTTGGGCCCTATCCAACATGACTCTGCTGAGGTCAAGTGTCTCTGGGTTACAGGGGAGAACAGTGGCTCCTAAATCTTCCTACTTCTTCTTACGATTCCTTACATAAACAACTCTCAATAAGATCTCCATGTGTTAAAGGTTGTAGTTTATATATCTTCTACTAAAAAAAAAAAAAAAAAAGCCACAATGAATTCAGTAGCCCTGCAAAATGGATTTTTGCTTTAGTCATCTCCACAGCATTGCATATATTTGAAAAATAGCAGCTCAGACACGTGCAAGATGTGAGATTTGTTCCACCCTTAGGTTGGGAGATGTGGGTTCTGGGACCCACCTCTGTGCCTGAGACGAGCTCCAGGCTGAGGGTGGTCATGACTGGAGGGACATGAAAGATGGAGGAGCCCCAATCTGCTGTAGGTGTGTGCCAAGAAAACACATTACACAAGACCTCCCTCCAGGGAGGCAGCACCCAGGGGATCTGTCACCTGAATTTCCTCCCATCAGTCAGGATGAGCTCTGCACCAGCTGCCTTTGGGAAGAACATTGATAACAGGGAAGCAGAAAGAAACTAGGTGCAGAGAAAGACTTTTAGATCTGGACCTGTACTTTCTTAAGGAGGAAGCCCCACCTCAATTCCCTACTTTTATTCTTCAGTGATGCAGTTCAAGATAGTAGGGAATCTGGCTTGGGATACCCAGTGGTGTTTTCTAATGTGAAGAATCCTGGCTTTGTCACACCTGGTGTGTGTGTGTGTGTGTGTGTGTGTGTGTGTGTGTGTGTGTGTGTGTGTGTGAGAGAGAGAGAGAGAGAGAGAGAGAGAGAGAGAGAGAGAGAGAGAGAGATCTTTATAACAGCTTCAGGTTGATATACAGCGGTCTTTATTTGAGTTCCAATCCTGAGGAAAGGATTTGGGCACAAATAATCCATTTAGCAGGTGTTATAGACTAAATCATGTCTCTCCACTAAGTTCTCAGGTTGAAGCCCTAACCTCCAATGTGACTGTGCTGGAGATAAGTCTTTATAGAGTGATTACAGTTAGATGAGGTTGTAGGGTGGGCCCCCATCCAATAGGACCGGTGGCCTTATTGAAGAGGAAGAGACACTAGGGTGTGTGTGCACACAGGAAAGGCCATGTGAGGGCATGTTGAGAAGGCAACCATCTCCGTAATGGAGAGAGGCCTCCGAAGAGACCAACTGGTAACATCTGGATCTTGGACTCCCAGCTTCCAGAGCTGTGAGATGAGGCATTGCTTAAGCCTCTCCGCCTGTAGGGCTTCATTATGGAAACCCAAGCCAATTGATACAGCAGGTACACCAGGAAGCCCTGGGGTGTTGGAGGGTAAGCAGTGACACAGGAAGGAAGGAAGGTCACCAGTGGGTCCCGTCTGTGGCTCAGTCCTACTGGGGAGCCTCTGAAGGACTGTAGAAAGTATCTGAGGATTGCCTCAGCAGGAGTGAGGAAGCTGGGGTGCTCCCAGGTGGAGCCTAACTCCTTAGCACTTCTGCCCCCATGTACCAGCCACCCTCTCATGGTGGAGAAAGGCCTGGCCAGAGCAACCAGCCTTGAGATAGGAGGCTGGGGGTGTAAAAGGAAGTGAGGGACCTGCTTTCTTTTTTTTTTTATTAGAAATTTTTAATGTACATCATAATGTGATTCATTCTGACATGCTTTTCATTGTGACAATTTTCATATATGCAATTTGATAAACATTATTCATATAGGTTACCCTTCCCTCCCCTATGTTTCCCCCCTTCCCCCGCTTCCCATCTAAGTTTCCCATCCAAGTCTTCTCTATCTTTTACTTAGTAGTATTTTTCTATATGTCCTTGGGTTCCAGTTCTGTTTAAGATAGAAACTTTGCCTGTAGTGGTCTTTGTTTTTATCTAGTTAGAACAATTACATGCGATTTCTAGTCCATTTATATTGACCTCATTCTTATCTTCCCTCCCCCCCTTTAATTATGATCTGACCTTTGAGTAGGATCTTTCCTTCTTGTAATTTTGAATCAGCTCCCTCATATGAGTGAGAACATGTGTTGTTTCTCTTTCTGAGTTCGTGTTCGTTCACTTAAAATAATTTTCTCTAATTCCATCCATTTTGCTGCGAATGACCCTATTTCATTTTTCTTGATTGCTGAATAGTATTCCATTGTGTATATATACCATAGTTATTTTTATCCATTCTTCTGTTGAAGGGCACTTTGGTTGATTCCATATCTTTGCTATTGTGAAAAGCGCTGCATTGAACATGGAGATGCAGGTGTCTCTGTGGTATGATGACCCATCTCCCTTTGGGTAAATTCTCAATAGTGTTTATAACACTGGGTCATATGGTAGATCTATTTTTAGTTTTTTGAGGCACCTCCATATTGATTTCCATAGTGGTTGCACCAATTTACAGCTCCACCAACAATGTAAAAGTGTTCCCTTTTACCCGCAACCTCGCCAGCATTTGTTGTTGTTTGTTTTATTGATCTTGGCCATTCTTACTGGTGTAAGGTGAAATCTCAGCGTTGTTTTGATTTGCATTTCCCTAATGGCTAGGGATGTTTAGCACTTTTTCATGTGTTTCATGGCTTTACGGACCTCTTCATTTGAGAACTGTCTATTCAGTTCCTTTGCCCATTTGTGTATTGGGTTGTTTGGTTTTTGGGTTTTTTTTTTTTTCTTGAATTCTTTATAAATTCTAGTAATTAGACCTTTGTCAGATGTATAAAATGCGAAGATTTTTTCCCATTCCGTGGAGGTTTCCTTGACTCTGTTAATTATTTCTTTTGCTGTGCAGAAGCTTTTTAATTTCATGTGGTCCCATTTATCTATTCTTGTTGCAATTTCTTGAGCACTTGGGGTCCTATTAAGGAAATCTTTTCCAATGCCTATATGATGGAGTGTATTGCCTATCTTGCCTTCTGTAAGTTTTAAAGTTTCTGGTTTTATGTTGAGATCTTTAATCCATTTTGAGTTAACTCTCGTGTATATTGAGAGATGCCTCTTCAACAAATGGTGCTGGGAAACAGGGACCTGCTTTCTAATGCTGCTGGTGATGTCAAGGAGGATGAGGGGTGGGCACCAACAGCATCTGCTACCATCATCTAAATCAAACAGCAGTATCTACTTTTAGATTACATTGGTGTCTTGTCAATTAGTGTAGGTTCTTCCATAGCATCACATTTCCACCCCTGTTCTCATACTAACTAGATAGGAAAGGTGATTTACTGGAGCATGTACGGGTGAGGCATAGAGAGGAAGGGAAGAGACATGACTCTGCTTGACTCGAGGCTTATCTAGCCCACCTCAAGTCCTGAGGCACACCCGGGATGTGGGGCAGAATCTGCGGGACTGCGATCCTGAGAGACCCTGGGTTTGAACCTATCTGGCACCTCAAGTCCTGAGGCACGCCCGTCCTGGCCTAGAGGTTAGAAGACAAGATGGGGTCTCCTGGGCACAGCCCCAGAGGTTTTCCTGCTACCACATCCTTCCCCATGGGTGGAAGGGGCTCTGGACAATGCTACATAGAGGGTTAGGAGAGAATACATAAGCAACTGCATATAAGGCTGAGCTGCTAAATAAAATTTGAGTTTGTTCCCTGAAACGCTCCCAAGTGGCTGTGTCTCCATCACACTCACCACTGGTGGAGGAGTGGGGTTCTAACCCCAGGTTAAGGGGACCCACAGGAGCATTCCTTGCTAGTTTCTATGTCATTTCAGGAATCCATCTATCAATAACATGGAAATTTAGAGTGTCCAGGGTCTAAGGCAAATGACCCTAGGAACATGTGTGCATCAGGTTTAAGGGAATCCCAGGGTTGTTTGGGAGAGAAGTTTCACAGAGGCAGCCTCGGTTACAGCCTACTATACACAGAGGTAGAGTGGGTCTGAGGGCCCAGGCAGGGGAGGAGGACTCGGCAGGACCATGGAGCTCCAATATCAGTGTCCAGCTGGCTGCTGCCTTCCAGAAAGTCTCACTGTTTAGCAGCAGCAGCAGCACCAGGCACTCAGATGCGGTAAGGTCACCCGAGAGAAGGCATCTCAAGACAGCTTCTGCAGGTGCTTCCCACTGAAGCAGGGGAAACCATGCCTTTCACCAATTCAATAATCCCTTCAATAATTCCGAGCAGTTACAGAAGGTTCAACTGCAAATTTGACAGCCACAGCGAGTGTTTCCTATAGCTGTGGAAGATACAATGTCTCTTCTCTACCAAACTGATGCTGAGATTGTTTCAGAAACCACACCCTAATGAGAACAGCCAGAAAAAAAGAGGAACAAAAATGTTGAGGTTTCTGTCTGAAGATGCTTGGAGCTATGGAGTCAGTGAGAAATCAGTGTCTGGGAGGGGATTGTCTTAAGATGCTTGCTTTTCATCCGTGTGCATTGCACCCTTCTCAGTCCTCCCAACCGTGTGTGTGTGTGTGTGTGTGTGTGTGTGTGTGTGTGTGTGTGTGTGTATGTGTATGCTGGAGTAGAACCCAGGGCCTTGTACATGCCAGGCAAGCGGTCTACCACTGAGCTGCAGCTACAGCCCCACCCTTGGTCTTTTGAGACAGGGTCTCACCACGTAGCCCAAGCTGCCCTTGAACATTCTGTCATCCTACCTCGACCTCTGGGCTGGGATTTAGCTCAGTTGGTAGAGCGCTGTGCTGCAGTCTCTGAGGTCCCGAGTTCAATTCCCAGCACCGCAAAAATGAGAGAAGGACCTGGCAATCCACTCCCAAAACAATCCCAAAACAGTCAGCCATTGAAAACCCTGTGAGGGTCGCTATGAGTCGGATACCAACTCGACGGCACCTAACAACAACAACCTCGACCTCTTGGGTGCTGGGATCACAGGGCTGAGCCACTTCACTCAGCCATTCTCTTGGTCCTCTCTTGGCATCACTCCTTGAATAAAACACTTGCATGCAAGCTCTTGCCTCCTGCTCTCTAGTCTTGGGGAAGTCAGGCCAGGACATCTGAGAACGCTGCTGCTGGGCCCCTATGGAGACAGAGCAGGACCAGGTCCCATGCGAGGAGCCAGCATCAGTAGGGTAGAGCAGGCGCTTCTTCTGCAGATGGTTCTACAGGGATAAGGGGAAGGAGGGAAGGTACCCCCTCTCTTGGCCCCTGTGTGTAGCCAGGCCCTTCCCCTGGTAAGTGTTGTGTGGTCAACACACATCCCTCTCTTTCTGCCAGTTTCTACTGTGGCCACCATGGGGAGAGCTCATCCGCCACTTCTAACCCCAACACCATGACCTCTGCACCTTCGGCCTATCCCCACATCTGCCTGCCTTCCACTGCGACCCATCTTCCCACAATACATCCACATCGAACATCATTATTGATAACTAGAGCTCACCTTTGAAACCTTCAGAAAGTAAGCATGCGGTGTCTCTGCTTATCATAAGGCAAACACAGTGCCATGATTTGATACCATTTGATTATGTCACTGAAGGTTCATGTGCTGAAATTTAATCCCCATTGTGAGGTGTTAAGAAGGTTGAGACTTTATCTGACCCTGGTGTGTAGAGGTGGGGCCTTTGGGGCGTGATTAGACCTATAGAGCATAATCGGGGAGCAGCTCCCATGGTGGAATTCTACTGGCTTCATAAGGAGAGGGATCAAAAGTCACAGAGGTGTGTTCCCTGTGTCTTGCCATGTTAGGTCCTGGGACACCTTTGGGTTCTGCTAGCAAGGAGATTTTCACTGGAGTGGCCTCTCAACCTTGGACCAGAACCATGAGCCAAAATGAACCTCTTTTTTTTTTCCTTGTGGTACTGGGGGTTTGAACCCAGGGCCTTGCACTTGCCTGCTCTGCAAGTGCTGGACCACTGAGCTGCACCCCCAGCCCATATTTTTACTTTTTTTGAGACAGGGTCTCAGTAAGTTACCTAGACTGCCTCTGGTCTTGAACTTGTGATCCTCCTGCCTCCGCCTCCCAAGCCACTGGGATTACAGGCATGCACCACCGTGCCCAGCTGATGAACCTCTTTTCTTGATAAGTACTCAGCCTCTAGTATTTCAACAGTAATGAAGAATGGATGAATATACACCCTTACAGCCATAGCCCAGGTCTGGAGACTCAAAAGCCCCCTCTAAAACTCCATCTCTTCTCCATCAACAGAGCTTTCTATTCTTTTTGTTTTGCCGACATATGCATGCATCCTTAATTACCAAGATTTACTTTCACCTGGATTTCTTTAATGCACTTTAGGTCTTCCCCCTACCCTGAGGTATGGCTAATGTAAGCACTCAGCTCTTTTAACCTATAGGTTCCATGTCTGCCTCTCCATACTTCTGGAGCAATACTGGCAGAAGGAGCCAGGCCTTTTGCCCTCTAGGGTCCTCACAGTCTGGATTTTGCTAGTTGTATTTCTAATATTGTTGGGCATACTCTATGCCCTCTGTTATTTCCTGTAATTTCATGGTTGGATCCAAAATATCTTTTTAATTGTATCACATCTTTGCTGAGGAAAACATGAGCCTTCCTGAGCTCCTCTGAGTGGCTTAGATGGGTTGTGTAACTCATGAGTGGAGCTGGGGTTCGCCTAAGAGGGTGAAGAAAGTGTCTTCACTTCCCCTAACCCATTGTGCTCTGGAGCAAGGGCACCCAGGACACACCTGCAGCTCGATGTCCTCATCCCCAGGTACCCAGCACGCTCATCCCCTGCCCATGCGCTGAGGCCAGCAGACCCTCCCTTCTCTCTTGCCTCAATGCATGGCATCCTTGTTTTGCCTCCACAAAGCCCCTCCAGGGTTTGGTCTGTCCCATGTGTAATATCCAAGAATCATGGTCTCTCAAAGGTGCCTGACCCTAATCCCAGAACCTGTGACTATGCCACCTACATGGCAAAGGGACTTTGCAGAGTTAGGTATGAGCTTTGTGGTGGGGAGGTGACCTATGTTCTGCAAGGATCTCACTGTAACTGCATGAGTCCCCTAAGGCAGGGTGACTTTTTCTGGCTGGAGGGAGACAGACTTGAAGTGTAAGCAGGGTCAGAAAGATGCATTGTGGCTGGCTTTGAAGGTGGGGGTTGTTGTTGTTGTTGTTGTTAGGTGCTGTGGAGTCGTTATCTGACTCATAGCGACCCTCATAGGGTTTTCAATGGCTGATTGTATTTCAGGATTGCTTTGGGAGTGGATTGCCACGTCCTTGTCCCATTTTTGCAGTGCTGGGGATCAAACCCAGGTCTTCAGAGGGTGCAGAGCAGCGGTCTACCAACTGAGCTAAACCCTAGCCCTGGAATCGTCTCCTAGAGCCTCTAAAATATAATCCAGCCCTGTAGTCACACCTTGATTTTAGCCCAGGGAGACAGGTGTTGCTCTCTGACTTACAGAAATCCATCCTCATAAGCTGTGTTGCTCAGGCTCCTGGCTTTGTGGAGTTTTACTATGCAGCAATAGGAAATGGGGGGGGGGTTAGAATCAGTGGCTTTATTAACAATTCAACATAAAAGTTATTTAACAAGATATTAAAATAAGCACAATTTATCTTGGTTGTATTGCTCAGACACTATGTAAACCAATTATTACTTATTTGTAGGAAAGATTATTTTAAAGAAGTCACAACCACTTGCAAACTTTGTGACCCTTGATCAGTTTGAAGCTTTTAAACCTGTTACCTGATCTATAAAATGGGTATTATTATACCACCTCACTGGGTTGGGAGGATTAAACAATGTGCTTCACAACTGCAAGAACATGATAAGTGATAGTTAACAATAACTACAGTGTTAATAATAATTTGGAAGTTCAATCTCCTTTATCCAAACTGCTTGGGACTAGGATTTTGGATTTTTGGAGTTTGGAATATTTGCATTTATGTAATATTCTGGTGATGGAACCCAAGTCTAAACATGAAATTCATGTTTCATACGTGCCTTAAAAACAAAGCTGGCAGGGAATTTTGACTGTGACCTGTCATATGAATCAAGTGTGGAATGTTCCACTTGGGGCATCAGGTTGGTGCTATAAAAGTTTTGAATTCTGGAGCATTTCAGATTTGAGGTTTTCAGATTTGCAGATTGCTGTTGTTAGGTGCCATGGAGTTGGGTCTGACTCATAGTGACCCTCACAGGGTTCTCAATGGTTGATTGTTTTGGGATTGCTTTGGAGTGGATTGCCACATCCTTCTTCCATTTTTGTGGTGTTAAGAATGGAACCTAAGTCTTCAGAGAGTGTGAAGCAGCACTCTACCAACTGAGATAAACCCCAGCCCATAGCTAAACATAGTGCCTTTAAAATGGATATTTCTAAATAGCTGATTTTTATTTCACACCATTTCTTCAAAAAGTGTTACAAATTTCCAACTTTGAGGTATTAATGAGATTCTCTGGCTATTCAAAGAAATCAATTTTTCTATTAACCAGTGTGTCATCTTGGATATCATATGGACATAAATTATTAGAAAGCAAGGCATTTTTGTCTATATGCCTCCATGGCTGTTTAGAGAGTAAGAGGAACTCCAAGGAGGGAGAGCTTGCTAAATCCTGAGTGGAGAAAGCAGGGAGGACCCAGACAACCAGATATTAAACCACACATGATTGTTTCTCAAACCCAGGTGATTTCCAGCTTGAGCACTTTCATCAAATTCACCGAAGCTGCTTTAGGCAGCGCACCACAAACAGTGAAATATAAAAAGGCTACATCACGGCATATCTAAAGCATGCCTTCCTACTAACTTACTTGACTTTTTTATTTTTATTTTTTAAGCAAAGAATAGGACTAGGAGAGGCACCAGGCTATTCATCATGCTCTGGTGGGGAATTTCTTTAGAGTTTAGAAGTCTTTCCTCTTTAAAATGTGCATGTGAGCACTGAGTAACCAGACCTTGACTAGCCAGGACCCTTTTACAATGGAAATCTCTCTATCCCACCATTCACTTTTAGGGTGTGTGGAAGGGAGCAAATGCAGAGAAACAAGTGAATTTTGTTTACTTTTTGAAAAGCACATGGTTCTGCCTTCATGCAGATCCCACCAATCTGCTATATACTTAGCTCCATAAGATGGTGGCACATGCTCAGGACAGTGACTCCAAGGCATTATAAGGCCCCCAACATGAAAAAGGGACACATCTCGTCTATTACACTGTGCCCTCTAAGGTGAGATATCTGTTTGAGATGTATAATTTTTTTTTAATTTCAACCTATGTTCCAGCTGAAAGGTCTTTCTGTTTAATCTTTAACCAGCATGAAAATGTAATTTAGCAGAACAGCTCCTTCTGGGGCATTCTGATTAATTGAGGTCTGATTGCAGCTAACAGAAATGTCTCATACATGATGTTCACCTAAAGCCAATTTCTAAATGGAAATTTGAATGAAATCCTCTTAGCTTTTCTAAAGTTATAGAGCTCTCTTAAAATTTTTCATATCTGAAATGAATTCTGCACTGCTGGTAACAATCAGAAATAATTTCAAGTTTGATAGCTTTTATTTTTCAGAGCAAGCTAGGCTTCAAGTTTTAAAGTTATGATGTGTACTGTCTACTACCACAACTGTTTTGACAAAAAGCAGACTCCCAAAGACTGAATAGGGTTTGAGAGTGCCCACGGTCCCTTTTATCCTAAGTTACTCACACTTAACTTTATATAACTTTCCCCCCTTATTAAAACAATTGGATAGTGCATAGTTGTTTCCTGAAGTCCAGGTCATAATAGAGAGCTACAAGCAAGAGAAGTGTTATCAGTCACATATAGCAGCCATCTCTCTTTGGAAGATTTATATGCCTCTAACACTTTGTAATTATGATGTGTGCATGTGTGGGTATGTGTGCGTGTGGTGCTGAGGATGGAACTCAGGGCCTCACACATACTAGGTGAGCATACGATCACTGAGCTACACTCCCAGCCCAACAACTGTAATTTTTAAGAATGCTAATCCTGTCAGTCACTGAGAGATGGTTTCATAGGTGTCTAGAGTCTGAAGAGGTGGTAAGAAGGGGCATAATCATTTCAGTAAGAAATCATCATGCCATCTTGAGATTTATGTGACTGTCCCTTCCTATAGTATGCTATGTAGATAAAGGACAATATGAACACTTGCCAACCCACCAATATTTCTTTTGAAAGTCTTATAGTGAGTTCCCAAAGACCTCTTTTAAGGTCTCCTTATTGAGGCTCACAACCCACTACCTGCTTTGGCAAACTCTGAGTGACATTTCCACTCACCAGGAAAGATTTACAGTGCCTGCTCTGTCCTGAGTGGACAGGAAAAGGGTCTGCAGCTGTGGAGGAAAATCAGACTTGGTCCTTGCCCTCAGGCTGTTTGCATTGATGCTAAGGTGGATGGCACAATTAAAGAGCAATATGGCTAATTACTCCAGTGGAATATTTAAAGCAAGAATGGTAAATTTTCTAGTAAAAAGTCACTTGAGGGCAGGAACTGTCACTTGCTCATTTGTGTACCACCTGGAGAGCCCTGTCTGTGCAGTAAGTTGGCAATAGATACTCATTAAATCTAACAGAATATACAAAGCCAAAACCCATTCATTCATCACAAACCAGTTTCCCTATCTTTTCTATTTCTGATGTTGGCACCATAATCTTTAGATAACCCACAGGAAAACGCTCAGGTTATATCCAACCTTCCTCTTTGCTTTCCCACATTCAATCAGCTGCTCCTTTTGGGTGCTCCCTCCCTACTCTCCTAAACCACTTTCCCCTCTACTCCCACCACCTTAATTTGGGTTGTCACCTCTCTAAGTAATGCCAGCTTGTGCCTGTTCTTCCTACCTCCAGGCATTCTCGGGCACATGCACCAAAGGAGTTGAGGACATCTACTCCACACGTGACCACCTCATCTGTCGACCTGGCTCAGACTTTCTCCCAGCATCTTTTGCTCCCTGCATGCAGAAAGGCTATTCTCAGGCCCACAAGGTCCTTGCTCATTCCCCTTCTCTGTAGAGTTCTAAGATCCCTCAACTGAGAATTTCCTCACTGTCTGTCTCCACATTTCAAAATCCTACAGTTTATGTCATTCAGAGATTTGGGCTGTAAAAAGAGAAAGTGCCTCTACCCATCATAAGCAGAACCAAATTTACTGGAAGGGTATCAAGTAGCACCAAGGAGCTAAGAGAAGGAGTGACAACCAAGGGGGTTAATTGCTGCTGCAGGGAAGTGCTGGGGCCAAAATTGAATATCACTCTCCCTGGCTGTCCTTGTCACCCTCTCCCATTTGAAGGTCCCAGTGAGGAGAGCTCTACTGGCCAGCCCCAGGCCGTTCCCTCTCACAGGGCCCTGGGGAATGGTAGGGAGGGAAGAGCACCCTGCCTCCCATCAGGTTCACACAGGGGCCTCCCCTAAATGGAGGAGGGGTCAGGCTAGAGGCAGCCAGATTACGGTGGCTTCCCGCTCTGTGCAGGCCCATGTCTAATGTCACCCCCTTCACAAGGCTGAAAGCCTCCTGTGAGTCTCAGGGTGGGGCTTTGCTTGGTACTTTTCATATTTGCCTTCATATCGTAGTTATTTGTGTGTGCTTTTATTCCATTTGATTCTTTTCTCTTCATTTCTCCTAAACCATTTTTCAAGCCCGTCTGCTCTACCCTAATTTGGGCTATTAATCTCCTGAGTAGGGCAAACTGATATCTGCTCATCCTCTGTCCCAGCATTCCACCGAATGAATGAATCCCAGATTGAATCTTATATTGCCTTACACATAGGAATATACCAGATATGCTTAGCTGCATTGAGGGTTACGATAGAAGGTCACAAGAAAGCTGGCTTGAGTGCCCTGTGTAAGTGCGCTGCTGAGACATGTTTGCTTTATTTTATTTAACCCTCTCATTTGGTGTTACATGGCTGAAGATTCTGCATCTGCGGACTCAACCTACCACAAATTGAAAACACTCTGGAAAAAACCCTGCCTCTGTGCTGAATAGGTACAGACATTCCTTTCTCATTATTCCCTAAACAATACAGCACAACAACTATTTGCATAGTATTTACATTGCATTAGTATTATAAGTCATCTGGAGATGATTTAAAGTATATGGGTGGATATGTGTAGGTTACATGCAAATACTATGCCATTTTATATATGAGACTTGAGCACCTGTGGGTTTTGGTATGGTGTTGGGGAGAGAGTCCTAGAAGTAATCCCCCATGGATACTGAGGGACAACTCTAATGTCTGAAGCCCAGAGAGGTTAATGGTCCCAGGGTCCCAGGCTTGTCAGTGGGCTTTAAGCCTGTGAAGTCTGAGTTGGACAATAACCTCAATGTTACCTGTGTTTTCCATGAGTCTAAGGAGAGGTCGAAGGAAGTCTTGAACAGAGCTCTCAAGGAAGAGGAGGGGACAGGGACTTCCCAGCTGCCTCTATACTGTTGTTGTTGTTGTTAGGTTCCATCAAGTCGGGTGCAACTCATAGTAACCCTCCTAGGGTTTTCAATGGCTGAGTGTTTCAGGATAGCTTTGGGAGTGGATTGCCAGGTCCTTCTCCCTTTTGTGCAGTGCTGGGGATCGAACCTGAGAGCCTCAGAGAGTATAGGGCAGCACTCTACCAACTGACTTAAACCCCAGCCCCACCTCTATTCTGTAGGAAGAAATTAGAGTGACTCAGTGGGATGGTGAGGAGTGCACAGAGGCCAAAACAAACTGCTTACACTGGGCAGTCAAAAAGGCAGTTGAGTGGTAGGACTAAGTGCAAGAGGCCTTTGGAAAATAAATCATAGGACTTAATGCTGCTGATGCAATTTTAGGCAAAAGATTTATACGTTTTGCTTTTCTCAATACTGAGTTATTGAAGACATTTTAATAGTAAAACCATGGATGCACCAAGGAAGTAGAATGCAGAAACTGTATACATTGTTAGATGAAACAAGGCTTTAAAAAATGGTGGCCCCAAAGATGCACTCATCCTTAACCTTGATGGTGATCCAATTTAATAAAAGCATCTTTGTAGATGTTGTAAATTAAGGATGCTGAGATGTGAGCATTCTGGATTAAGTGGACCTGAAACCCAAGAAAAAATGTCTTTATAGAAAGAGAGAAAGGGGTAGATGACATGGGGATTGGGCATGGGAAGACCCCGGCAGAGACTGGAGTGCTGCTGCCAGAAGCCAGGGGATGGCTGGAGCTACCAAAAGCCAAAAGAGGCAAGGAAATGTTCCCTAGGGCCTTTAGAGAGAGGCTGGCATCTTGACTGCAGGCTTCTGACCACCACAGCTTTCAGAATAAACTCTGTTTTGAATCATCTAGTCTAATTTGTGGGGCTGGGATTTAGCTCAGTTGGTAGAGCGCTGCTCTGCATGCTCTATTGCCAGAGTTTGATCCCCATCATCACAAAAAATGGGCGAAGGACTGGCAATACACTCCTGAAGCAACCCTGACAAACAACCAGCCATGGAAAGCCCAATGAGGGTCACCATGAGTCGGATCTGACTAATGGGCACCTAATAACAACAGTCTAATTGTTAAGGCAGCCCTGGGAAACAAATGCAGGTCTCGAAGGCCTGAGTTCCTCAGCCTTCCTGGGAGCAAATATTCCAGTTTTTTTGAGAGGACTTTTGACATTGTGATGGACAATGGGGAGCCATGGGAAATTCCTGAGCAAGGAGAGGCAGGTGGAATCACTTTTAGGAAGGTTAGGATGACTTTGATATTCAGTCTGAATGTGAGGGATGGGAAGATGTAAACAATAGGAGACCAGCTGGGAGGTGGTGGGTACAGGGGAAAGAACAGTTTTGGAGGCAGGTATGCGCAGTTCTGAACCCAGCTCTTTCAATTATTGTTTCAGTTTTTCCATTTGTAAAATGGGGATAATACTATTATTTGTGGATTAGGGCTGACAGGTGGCAAGAATCTAATAAAGTTTCATCATAAGTATTGCTGGAAATGATGTAAATCTTGGGATGCTAGCACTGAAAATGGAAAGGAAGGCGCAGTCAGAGATGTTTAAGAATTGCAAGAAATCAGAATCCTGGGAGTCGCCTGGATGGGGTCCTGGGATCATCTAGTACCCTCTCCCCCTTTCCCTGGGGGAGGGGCTTGGAGAGAGGGAAGGAAGAAATCAAGGTGGCCACAAGGTTTCACCCAGGAGCTGAGGTGAGCTCTGAGCCAAGCAAGAGTCTGTGGGAGAAAGAACTGGTTTGGGAAGGAGATCAGTTTGGACTCCATGATCTGGAAGAGACAACAAGTACCATGCATGGATTGCAGATAAGCTGGGGGCGGAGCTCCCTAGGCCCACAACAGTGGGAGTTAAACAATGAAAGTCCAGACCAGGAGATCCAAAAGATGATTAATTCTTTTAAAAATGTGTGTATCAGAATAAAAATGAAGGACCACATCTGCTCGGGGAATATTGTTGTTAGAGGCAGGGAAGGCAGTGTACCCCCTACAAGCAGAGATAGGTCAAGAATGTAAGAGAATCAGAATTAAACCTCTTAGATAAATGAAAAGATGATGGAGTTTCAGGAAATATCAGGAATACCACCTGTCAGAACACTGGGCAGGACAGAGATTAAGAAAGAGCCATTGACTTTAGATCCAGGATATCACTGGTGACTTTACAAAGAATCAATGGCAAGAGGAGTGCAAGATCCATGACTCAATGGAAGTATACAAAACAAACAAGTTAAAAACTGGGTCAGTGCTGCTATTCCTACTTTGAGTAAACTAATTTAAAATAGGGCCAGACAACTGATTACAATCCTGCTTTCCTTATTGGAAAGCTAGATATTAGTGAGATGAGGTTTGCGCAAAATAATGAACTGAATGTAGGTAGCTCCTTTCCCAAGGTCAAAACAAAGGATGCTGTCAGACTTCCTAATCTTGTTCCTCATCCCCTCAGAGCCTGCACCTCCTTCCACCTACTGAGCAACTGAGGCGGCCCTACTGCCTGGCAACCTCCCAGGTACTTTACATAGGAGGCAGGCAAATATTACTTCATTTGATAAATCTGAGCAAGGTCAAGAAATACCTGTGTAAGGTGACATGGTCCAGGAAGTCCACAGTCAAACCCTTCTCTGTCTGACTACAAAGCCACACCACTTCTGGTTACCATGGTTGGGTTTTTCCTTTTGGGAAGGAGGCAGAGGAGGAGTGACTCAAATAATACTGTCTGGTCATCTTGGCCTGGAGCCCAGGACAGAATCTCATTAACAAGGATGCAGGCTACCCCACCAAGAAATAGGAATCATTTGAATATTAGGGTTTCCTTTGGGAAGCCATATAGGAAGGAGGTTGGGGAAGAAACCCTGGGATTCACGTGCTTGTGAAGGGGAAACTGTGCAGTACCCCTTGCTCCTGGGTTTTAATCTAACAAGTTTGTTTACCGGATCCCCACAACTCCAGGCCAGACAAGCTGAATGGCTCCTCTACTAACCACCACTCCAACTAATCGCCTTCCCACCCCCTTCTGCTGGAGCTGGCCTCCAGGTCAAGGAGGCAGCGGAGGCCAGCTTTCCTTTCCACCCCCTAGGAAGTGGCCCCTTCCGGGAGGATGGAGAAAAAAACATGTCTGGTTGAGAAAGTAAATAAACGCAAGGAAAATAAATAAAAATGCCACAAGCAATTACTTGGAGGAAGTGACATTTTTATGTAAGTCACTTTTCTGGTGGACACCAGGCCTGTTTTGCAGAGTGTGCAGTGGGAATGCTTCCGGGAGGGAAGCAGTCGCCAAACAACGAGAGCATTGCGATAAGAAAAGCAAACAAACACAAAAGAGGATGCAAAGACCACCCGCAGGCCCCCGGGGGCTGGAAGTTGCAGCCGGCATTTTCACTCGGGTCCCGCGCGCCCTGCCCCCACTCCGCGCGCAGCGGGTCCGGGCGTGGGGGACCCGCGTCCCCCAGGCGGCGCCTTCCGGACTTGTGCGGATCGGATCCCGAGCGCGCTCAGCAGCCGGGCCCGGGGTTTGGCTACGCCCGGGGCGCCCCCAGGTGGGTCTCCGCCACTGCCCCGCGCACGCCGGCCAGCGCCGGCCCCTGGGCGGCGTCACGGCGCGGCCGGGGAGGAGCGCGGGAGGAGGAGGAAGCGCGCGGAGGAGGCGGGCGCTGCGCGCCGGGGAGGGTCGCCGCCGCCGCCGCCGGGATTGTCAGGCCGGAGCCGCGCGGCCGAGCGGGCTGCGGGCGGCGCGGGGAGCTCGGCGGCGGGGAGGCTCGCGGCGCCCGGGCCGGCGGGGTCCGCCCGGCGGCGGGAGGAGGGAGCGGCGCAGACAAAGAGCGGCGCCTGGGAGGGCGCAGCGCGGCCGCCGCCCCGGGACCCGCGCCGCTGTCCTCCGGCCTCGGCGGGCTGCCCGCGGCGAGGTAAGCGCTGCTCGGCGGGCGCCGGGTGGGGGCTTCAAACTTGGGGCCGCTCGGCGGAGTTGGGCGAGCGGCGGGGCTCGCGGCCAGGGCTGAGGAACGGGTCTCCTGCGCGCCCCACCGCTGCCCTCGGCCCCGCCGCGGCCTGGGCGTCCCCAGCTGCCGACTGACTGCCCGGCACCTCCCGCCAGCCACCTTCCTGCCCGGCCGCCCGGTCCCCACCCTCGGGCCGGCGTGGGGGCGGGGGCGCCCTGCAAGGGCGAGGGCGGCGGGGCCCCGGGACTGGAAACCCCGGAGAGCGCTGGAGGTGGCTGGCCTGCGGGCTGGCGGCGCACTTGGAGCCCGGGGAGGGCGCGGGACCCTGCGGTGGCCGGGGTCGCTGGGGGCGTGTGCAGGGAAGAATAGCCCAACATCCGAGGGCCCCTGGCACTGGGACGCGGGAGGCCGCAGTGGGCCGGGAGAACTTACTGTGTTTATTAGAAGTATTTATGATTCCGCACAAAGCTGCTGTCACATCGCATAAAGGAGGTCCTTGCCTTGGCGAAGAGTGCTTTTGTATTGGGTTTCACCCTCTGCGTCCTGCCCCGGATTTGCAAGACTTACAATCATCTGAACCGAAGTTTCTCCCAATCACTCTGCCCTCTTGGTTTATTCAGGGCGATTTAACTACCAAGTGGTTCTGGAAGAATTTGATGTGTGACTTTTAAGACACTGGCAGTATCTTCCCTTCTGAGCGCAGTTAGCTTGGCATTGTGTGTGAGGGGTTTAATTTGCAAACACACAATAACGATTCATTCCACTGGAAGGTTTGAGCAAGGTGCTGGGGGTCCTTGGGTAATGGGCACCAGGCATCAGACTTAAGCCAGTATTGTAAACAGCTTCAGGGGCAGGGGAAGGCAAAAGCCCTAAGGAGAATTGGCCCTGGCTACCTCAAACCTCGGTATTCACCTTTATTTGGCTTAATTTTACCAACAGGTTTAAAGCAGATTCTGCCAAGTTTGCACCTGGGTAAATGGGATAGCAGGCCTCATTCAGGACTGGGGAGGGGCCCAGGCCTGTTCCTCAAGTCACCCCAAAAGAAACAACACTGAGGCCAGTGGGCGTGGCTTGCTTGAGACCCACAGGTAGATAAAGTCCTTTCCTGGGCCAGATTCTCCGAAGGGATTTTGTGTGTAGGAATGGAAGTAATTTGGGGTGTGTTTCATGCCATGGTTTTGATATAGTTATTAACAGTGGTTTTCAGGTCTTAAAAGTTACTGGGAAAAAAATTAACGTGGGCTGCTTTAACTTTTCAAAATAGATCTGAACTATGCTTGAAAGCACTCCCTTAATTCACTTACTGAGTGTTCATTGATAAATGGGTGAATTAATAACAGGATTGCAAGCGTGTGCCAGGTTTATATAGAGAGAATGGTAGTCAGTGGACAGACACATAGACAAAGTGTAGTTCCTCCAGAGTTTGGGCTTTGGATATAGGTTTGTAGACATTTGGGATAGGGATTTCCTGAGAAGCAGGCGTAGCCCTCTCCATGAGGAAGTGACCACAAGGGAAAATCCTCAATATTTCTTCCTTCAGGTAGGTTAGGTGTAGTTTCAGTTGAAGAAAGTGGCAGGCTTTTAGTGGGTGGTGGCTACGGGGGGCTGAAGTGGAGAACTTTAGGCAGTGGTAAGCCTGTGGAGATGCCTGGCTCACTTCTTCGCTGCTGTGAACTTCTCAGCTGAGGCATGAACAGGGTCGGTTGATCAGGACACCCAGGATGGAAATGGCTGGTGTCTTGCCATCTGTGAATAGATTACCCATAACCCCTCTGCCCACCTATGGAGAAACTGACCCTTTTATAATGGGCAGAGCTGGTGAAAAGTGGGTTTCAAGTTGTTGTTGTTGTTAGGTGCTGTCGAGTTGGTATCCGACTCATAGCAACCCTCATAGGGGTTTTCAGTGGTTGACTGTTTCGGGAGTGCCTTGGGGAGTGGATTGCCAGGCCCTTCTCCCATTTTTGCGGTGCTAGGAATTAAACTCGGGGCCCCAGAGACTGCAGTGCAGCGCTCTACCCACTGAGCTAAATCCCAGCCCCGGGTTTCAAGTAGCTGTGGCCAATTTCCAGGCTTTGAGTTTTGTTTTCTTAGAAGCTCCATGCCTAAGTCTTCATACTTGTTCCTTTTCACTCTGTTATATGCCCAAACTCTGTCACTTACGTTGGGGGCTACTGAACTTTCCTAACAGAACGTAGATCTTACCAATAGTGTGTTTGACAAATATGCCACCATCCATATTAAATACTTTGGAAATCTTCCTCAAGTGTGCACAGACTGGATAACCTTTTAAAATGCCCCAAGACTCCCTGATCGAACACAATGACCTGAAGTCCTTAATCACTTACATTAGCTTAATTTGCCCTGGCAAGACCTGGCTGTATTGCACTATGGGACACAAGGGGGTTTAACTGCTCTGACTGGCTTGGAGTGTGTTTTGGGGGCAGCAGGGCTTGGGCATATGGCTTTCCAACATTAAAAATGAGGCTTAATGACTGAAGTGCTCTAGTGTGCTTGCTGTAACTTCAGGGTAAGGTGGCAAGCAATGTTTAGGAAAACTAGTGAGTTAACTTTTCTCACACACAAACTGGAAACTCCCGACACCTCCCCCCAGAGGCCTAGGAAATTAGCTTTCTCATCCAGAGGGATTGCAGATGGTCTTTCAAATTGTTTCTCTTTACTAAAATGAGTGATAGAAACACTTCACAGCATGTTCTCAAAGAACTTAAGCTAAAAAATGATCTAGTTTGTGTTGTTAAATGCCTGAGTTAAGGCAGCTCAGAAGGAGGTCAAGGCAGCCTTATTACAAGTTATCAAAGGTATGCAGCTAGAGTAGAAATAATCCATCATTTCTTTAGGCCATCGTACCAGTGCAATTTTTAAAAATTAGCCTTTTTCTGCATTTCACTTTGAACGCATCCCAAGGGATGTTTATTTCTGAAGGTAGAGTGACATTAGCAAATTATGCCCTCTGCCTAACACACATGAGCACACACACATGCACATGCATTCCTACCTCAAGATTCTTGGCCCTCCAGGCCATGGAAATGAAAAAGTTCTTTCCATTGACATGGCAGTGTGTGTGGAGTCACAATGGTGTCCTTGTCTCTGACTAGTCTCTGTGTTGCTCAGCCCCTGGGTGTCTCAAGTTCTCATTCTTCCCAGTGGTGTTTCTTCCCTACATCTTACCAACTCCCTCCCAGCTTGAGGTATGACTTTGTTCTTGAAGCTCTACAGTACTTTCTTTGTGTCTTTCCTTTACCATTTGTGACATTCTTCCCTATGGTTAGTCTTCATCTTTTCTTAAGTAGATTCCAAGCCTTCTGAGGACTGAAAGGTGTTGTTGCTTAGTGTAATGCCGTATGCCGATTTAAGTGCAGTACATACTTGCTGTACTCATGACTATTGAGTTCTGGGCCTGGGTCATTGGGGCACTAGGTTTCCACAGAGGTGTTGGTAATAAGAGTTCCAGTATCCTTACACCTCTGCCCAGAACCTCTGTCACATTGTGGATAGCCTGAGCCCCAGGATGTCCAGACAATAGGAAGATTTGGTCTGGTGGCTTCTCTGGTAAATTCTCTGTCAAATGAATCATTTGTAGTCTTGAAGCTTAACTGAAAAACAAAAGCAAAACAGAACCATGAAATTCATTTTATGTTTCGTATAATGCCTGGTATACATAGCCCAAAGGTGAATCTTTGTGTGCACCTGCATTTTGACTGCAACAAACCAAATAAACTCAAGTATGGAACCACCTGGTGGGCTGGCTGAATAAATTTTCTGTAGATGAGTTTGTTCATGTCAGCCTGAACTAGAAGCTCTGGGCATGCGAGTGAGATGTTAGCTCTTCAGAGTCACCCCACTTCTTTCTGCTGTCTGCATTGGTAATGTTTAAAAGAAAGGAAGCTACAAGTATATCCAGAATTAATTTTGTGCTACTGGGGTGTTGAACCCAGGGTTTCATGAATACTTTGCAAGCAGTCTACCACTGAGCCACACCCCTTCAGCCCAGTTTTAACTCTTTTGTCTTGAGACACAGTCTCCCTGAGTTACACAGGCTGCCTCTGGCCGCAAACTTGAGATTCTCCTGCCTCCAACTCCCTAGCTGCTGAGATTACAGGTGTGCACACTGTGGCTGGCTATATATTCAGAATTAAAATGCAGGTTCAGGATTCATAATCTGAAATGCTCCCATGTCAGAGAGGCTTTCTTTCTTTCTTTTTTTTTTTTTTCCCTTTTTTTTCCCCCCCAGTATTGGGGGTTGAACCCAGGGCCTTGTGCTTGCATGCTTCGGAAGTGCTGGGCCACTGCACCCCAGCCACCCTTTTTTTTTTTTTTTTTTTTTTACTTTTGAAACAGAGTTTCACTAAATTACACAGACTGCCTCTTGTCTCAAACTTGTGATCCTGCTGCCTCTGCCTCCCAAGTCCCTGGGATTACATTTGTGCACTACCATTCCTGGCTGTCAGGGTTTCTAAGTGCCAACATGATGCCACAAATGAAAATTCTACCCCTGATCTCTTGCTAGAGGTTGCAGCCAAATTGCAGGTGCATTGAAATACACTGTATAAAGTTACCTTCAGGCTGTACAAATTAGGTATATATGAAACACATGCATTTCTTGTTTACACTTGGGTCTTCTTTTCTTAAAAAGGTTATAAGTGTAAATTGTAGAAAGAAGTATGATGACCCTAAATCACATACCTGCAAGGTAACCAGTGCTTTGCCTAGAATTTCCAGTTCAGGCTAACATGTACACTTTTCATTATTATATGCACATATCCCAAAGTCTGAAACACTTGTGGCCCCATGCCTTTTGGATAAGGCATACTCAACTTGTATTGCAATTTCCTCTTTTAAGACAATTTTGGAAAAGAGGATGCCTTTGCTGGCCAGTAGTTAATGAAGACCTAAAATGCCCAAGTGTGATAAGAGTTACACATACTACTGCTTGTATGGTCATTTATAGTTTACAAAGTACCCTTCACACGTTGTTGTTAGGGGCTGGCTATCAAGTCAGTATCTGACTCAGAGCGATCAACAGGCGAAACCCTGTTGTCAGTGCTTCTCTACTATTCATAGGGTTTTCAATGGCAGATTGATTTTTTGGGAGAGTGGGTTGTTGGGTCCTTCTTCCAAGCCTGCAGCATGTGGTGTTTCCAGGCAGTCTCCCAAGCACTAACCAGGCCTGACCCTGCTTAGCTTCCGAGAACTGATGGGATCAGATGCCACAGTGCTACAGCTTAAGGCTACTCTTCACATATGCCATCCTATTTAATGTTCTGAACAGCATGGCAGAATTGGCTCTGATGAATAGTTGTATGTGAGGAGCCTAGGGCTCAGAGACAGTGTCAGGGATTACAGAATTTAAACTCAGGTTGAAGTAGTTCCACTCAGTAGAGTCCTGTCATTGCTAAGCCAACAGCAGACAAGGTCAGCAGGCTGTCACTGAACAGAATTGTTTTCTTACAAGGTACTGTCGCCCTTGGGTGTATAGCTTGCCATGTTGTAGGTGCGTGCAGGTATTGATGGCCTCTGACTCTGGGAAGATGTGCCATGTGAGGGGAGACAGATGAGCAGTTTCTGTGACCTTGTGGCCTTCACTGTTCAGAGTCAGAGTTGGCCTGTAAAGCCTCACGTTGAGGAGGTTTATTCTTGCTTAGTGTGCATATTGGTCTGCTCAGGCTTCCATAGTGGAACACCACAGACTAGGGGGCTGAAGCAACAGAACTTATTTTCTCACACTTTTCGAGGCTGGAGGTCCAAGGTCAAGGTGCTAGTAGAGCTGGTGTCTGCTGAGGGCTGTCTTCTGGCTCATCTCCTTGTTTGTCCTTATATGGCCTGACTCTGTACAGAGAGAGAGAGAGAGAAAGGTCTTTAGTGTCTCTTCCTCTTCTTATAAAGACATTAGTCGTATTGGATCAGGGACCCATCCTTATCACCTCATTTAACATTAATTACCTTGTGTTGTCCTCACATAGAGGTAGCTTTGTGTACCTGTGGGTTCTTCAGCCAAGGATTCAAGGAGCCATACATCAGGAATCTTTGGTAAAAAAAATCTATGCCTGTACTGAATATGTGCAGGCTTTCTTGGGAGGTAATTGTTCCCTAAATAATGTAATAACAATTATTTATGTAGCATTTACATTGTATTAGATGTAAGTAATACGCATAGGTGATATGCCAATACGATCTGCTATGTTGCATAACAGATTGAGCATCTGAAAATTTTGGTACCCTCAAAGATCCTAGAACCAATCTTCTATGATCTTGAGGAACCACTGTATTGTCAGATGAGGGTTAGGGCTTCACCTATGAATTTGGGGGGACACAGTTCAGCCTGTAACAGTGGGTATCTCTGTGTTCTCACATAAAGCTAATTTGGGGACATGCTGTTGCTTTCACCACCCTGATCTGGAGTCTGTGTTTATCCAAGGACACCTGCCAGGGATGGTTTCACAATAGTCAGAAGTAAGGAGCAAGGGACTATCAACTCATGAAGTGTTAGTCACAGAGCCCATCATAGGGAAGAAGCCTTGGCACTAACTTTCCAAAGGCTAGCCTGCAAGGTTGTAAGCAGAATGATTACGGAGAGGAAATCTTGACTTCATTCGTGGATTCTTCCCCTCAACATGAGCACGTTTAGTTGCAGGTGCTTGCTTTGTTTGTTCTTCACAAGGACCATGTTGAAGTATCATAAACTTCAGAGAATGTGATGGCTTGCTGGCCCCTAGATGGAGAGCAGGGCCCAGGGGGAGAGGCTGTCCTTGGCCCACTGGTGCTGTGGCACCAAAGCGAGTACCAGACTTGAATGTGCTTGGCCCTGTTTGGTGAGACGCACCAAGTGCTGTGTGCATGTCGTGGCTGTGGTCACTCTACATGGTTGGGATGAGCTCCTGAGGCAGAGGTACGTCTAACCTGGCTGCCAGCTATCCAGATCCAAGTATGTCTGTACATCCAGAGTTCACTGATTTACCCATTCATTCGGTCAGTTATCGAATTAACTAACCTCTCACTGATCGTTTCTTTCTTTCTTTTTTTTTTTTGGTGGTACTGGGAGTTGAACACGGGGCCTCGAGCTTGCATGCTTTGCAGGTGCCATACCATTGAGCTTCACCCCCAGCCCGTATTTTTACTTTTTGAGACAGGGTTTTGCTAAATTATGCAGACTGCCTCTGGTCTTGAACTTGTGATCCTCTTGCCTCTACCTCCTGAGTCGCTGGGATTACAGGTGTGCACCACCATGCCCAGCTCTCACTGATCATTTCTAAAGCTCTGAGTGTCCCAAATTGCACCATCACCCAGCCTGCCTGTCCTTTTGGTTATGTTACTGGCCATTGATTGACTCATTCATCCTTGAATTCCCCCTTACCTCTTAAATCTGGTTATCAGCCCCTGTTGATTCTGCCGCCAAAAGATCTCTGACATCTGAACTTCGCTCTGCTTTGTTTTTTTCACTTGATCATCAGCACAGCTTTCTATCCATTTCTGCCTATGCATCTCCTCCTTGTACCCTGACAATCATGTCAGGCCCCAACTTGTACTCAGTGGCTTGCCTTTGTCCTCAGGTCCGTGCCCCAAGCCCCTAGTCCCCAGAGTGACCCAAATAGTGGCCCCCACCTCCAACCAACAAGTTATCTGTGGCCACCTACCAGCAGGCAGTTTGCTAACAGTGATGACAAACCATTAAAGTTTACACTTAGTTTGCTTTTAAAGACATCTACTCATGGAGGGAGGGGGCTGGGGTTTAACTCAGTTGGTAGAGTGCTGCTCTGCACTCTTCAATGAACTTGGTTTGATCCTCAGCACCTCAAAAATGTGAGAAGGACATGGCAATCCAATCCCAAAGCAATCAGCCATTGAAAACCCTATGTGGGTTGCTATGAGTTGGACATGACTCAACAGCACCTAACTGCAACAACAACCCATTGGGGCTGGCTCAGGGTTACCCCTGGTAACAGTGACCTGTCTGCACAGCTATGGCCTTCCATAAAACTCAGCGTGAGTCTGCTGTCCTTCCTGGGAAGAGGAGAGATTACCTGTGGAAAATGGAGTGTGTGCGCCATCTAATGTGGAGTTTCTTGTTGCAAATACCACTTGAAGCCATTGTTTGTCAGGAGCAGGGCTGTCCTGTTGAAATGTCACGTGAGCCACAAATACAAGCAGCAGATGTAATTTAATTAATTAGTTTATTTGTTTGTTTGTTTTGAGAGGGAGTCTTCCTGTGTAGCTCAGGCTGGCTGTCCTGCTCACTGAATCTCCCGAGTGTTGGGATTTCAGGCCTGTGCCGCCATACCTGGCTTCCAGATGCAATTTGTTTTTCATATTTTCATTTTTTTGTTGGTAAGTTTTTAGTTAGTGTACAAAATAATATATTATGACATTTCCATACATGCACATCATTGTACATTGCTCATGTTCTCTTCCCCATTGCTTTATTGCATTCTCCCTCCTGTTGTCCCCTCTCCACGTAATTTTAAATGTTCTCATAGCCACATTAAAACTCTATAAACAAAGAGTATTAAATGTCATCACATATTTTCTTTTACCTAATATATTGAAAATATTTTCATTTCTGCATATAACCAATCTAAAACATAATTAATGCCATAATGCACATTCCTTGATTTGTGGGAAGTCCTCAGAGTCCAGCATGTATTCTACATTTCTGTTTTCTCTCTGTACATTCTTACTGTGTTGTTTTGAGTTGGATACCATGCACACATGGCCGGGGGCTGCTGTGTTGGAAAGTGCATGCCTACACGCTTTTCATAATTTAAGGTTCATTTGTTCTACATTTTCAAACTTAAGATAGCTAAAGAGACATAGGGGAAACAATTTAGAATAATAGTAGTGGCAATTATGATTGTGATGTTTTGGGGGAATGGTATAACCTATGTAGCTACAAGGAATAATGTAATGTTTCTTAGACTCAACCAATTTCAGAGCACTAAAATCAGATTCGGCTAAAAATGAATACATATAATTAAAATACCTTGTGCATTTTACAAATATTTTCAAGTGTGTTTTGGATTCTTAAGGTTAAATTGCCAGTGTAAAATAACTCTTTTTGGAATCCTTATTCAACATATTCCTGACATTGTTGTGTACTTAATCCATAAGTACAGAAGCTGAAGTCATCTTTTTTAGTGATCTTTGGCTTCTCCCCTCACACATAGACACACACGTACCACACATTAGACCTTATAGTTGCTGTTCTAAGCACTTTGCACATAACTCATTGAATCCTTACCAGAATTGAGTGTGGCACTTTGTTTTTATCCTTACAGAAAGTAAAGGAGAGTATTGGGGTTGGCTGGCCTTAGGTCCCACACCTAGGAAGTGGCAAGTCCGGGACTCACCTCCTCCTCCTCCATGCTAGGCCACTGTCCCTTCGCTAAGATGTACCTGAAAATACATAATACAGAACTATAAACTTTTATGATGGTGTAAGAGTTGAGAAATATTGATGGAGGATCATTGGTAGGGCGTGGAGCTCAGATTCACCTTCATTCTGGGAATTTATCAGCCATGTTGTCGGGGAGGCTCTGGACTTTGGAAAGGTGTAATGAGTAATTAATAACGGTTCCAGTGGCCATGGAGGGTTGGCCATGAAGGGTCACAGAAGAGCTTTATTAGATACTGTGGACCTGGCTGCTCCTCCCCACCTGGCCACCCCTTGCTATGGCCTGTGGACTAGTGGTCATCAGTCTACTCGACTCTCCAACTCTGAAATATGTATCAGCATCCCCGGGAGGAATGGTCCCATCTGAAGCAGAGGTCTGGGCTGGGGCCTGAGGATCCTGCCCTCTGATTAATTCTCAGGTGGTCTGCACTGAAATGAGTACCAAACTTTGAGAATCTTTGCTGGAGGGGCTTGCAGTACCACTGGGTGAGTGGGGAGGCTTTTTTGTTGTAGTGCCAGTAGAGTGTCCCTTATCCAAAATGCTTGAGACTTGAAGTGTTTAAGATTTTGAATTTTTTCGGATTTTGGAACATTTGCCTATAAACAATGAGCTACCTTGGGGATGGGGACTCAAGTCTAAAAACATTGTTTTCATACATACTTTAAGCCATACAGCTTGCAGATAGTTTTACATGGTATTTTAGTGTACCTGAGTTTTGACTGCAGCCTGTCACAATAGGTCAGCTATGGAATTTTCCACTTGTGGCATCATGTTGGCTTTCAAAGAGTTTTGGATTTCAGGGCATTTCAGATTTTACACTTTTTCAGATTTCATACCTTTTCAGATTTTACACCTTTTCAGATTAGAGGTGCTCACCCTGTAACTGCATAGTAACTCCAGCTTACCTTGCCGGTAGAGTGGCCTGGGCCTATATGATGCACCCTTTCTTAAGTTGCTGTCTGGTGAGTCCTGCCCCCTCTCCACCTGAGTGGGGCCTGAAGAAGTCTTCTCCTGACTGGTCTTTAACCTTTGTACTGTTGTAATATCTCACTCCAGGCCCTGCTTAGTTGCTGCTGTGTGTTCCTAATGAGTTATTATTGACATCAGTGTTACTTGCTGCAGATATTGGAGCTCACCCTACTAAATCCTTTTCCTTCGTGCACTTGTGACATCTGTGAAGGTCTTGAAGAATTCCAAGATGGCTTTGGCATCTACTTCTCAGGTCATGAAGGGCCAGGTCCCATTTCAATCTGTATTCTTGGAAGCAGCTGCTACAAGGTCCCCATGGGAACAGTGACATTGGCTGCCATTCCAAGAGAGTTTTGTATATGCCAGACCATCTTAAACATCCCCTCTGTGTGCGGAGGCCTTTGGAGGGCTGGACAGCCTTCTTTCTGAGCAGATGGGTTGAGGCTGGTAGGACTGGTTTCTGCTTGCTACAGTTTGGTCAGGGTCTTCTCACTTCCCAGCTTTGCTTTGCAGTCATACAGCTGCTCATGGGGCCAGCTCTGTCTATCACATGTTCCAGGACGAGTAGCAGCAAAGAGTGATTGACTTAAACAGGCGGCCATGGTGGGTGCAACCAATCAGTGAGAAAGAAATTTGAAGGCAGCAGGACCATAGCGAAATGCTTAGGAAACTGCCCTTGGCCATCATAGAGGATGAAGTCTGCCTATGTCTCCTTGAGTTTTTCTTCCAGGATGTGCCTCAGTTTAATAGCACATGATTTTTGGCTGAGTATTTAAGGATCTCTGCAAGTCAACAAATATTTTAATCATGTCACTTAGAGCCTAGCTACAGAAGACAAGAGCATTTGCTATCTCTCTCTGTCTCGCCAGCTGTGTCCATTTTAAGGACTGTAACTTTAAATGCTTGTATTCATTTGTTTTCAAGTCTGTGTACATGCTTGAGGAGGGGTAGGCAGAAGTGGTGATAAACTTTTCTTTCTTCTCTGAGTGATGGGAGCCAGTTTGGGGATATTAACATAAAAACCACAAGCTCCTTGAGGTCCATCTGTCTGTTGTTTCTCTCTCTCTCCCTCCCTCCCTCCCTCTCATTTTCCTCCTTCTTGCCTGCCTTTCTTTCTTCCTTCCTTCCTTTCTTTCTTTCCCAATAAGGGATTCAGAGAGTTATTTTAGAAGTGGTTTTAGAAAATTGGATAAGGACAAATAGTGAGTATTCATCAAATGACTTGTTTTGAACAACAAACTTAGCAGAATCTACCAGAATAGATTATAGAATACCAGATTTTTCTTCCCATTCATTTCCATTTTTCTTTTCCATTCTTCTCATGCTTTTGGTTTTCCCCGTTTTTTATTTCACATTTGTATGTGTCTTGATGGGATCTCCGCCTCCTGGGCATTTATCTTACACTTGGTCTGTTTTCCATGTGGCCTGTTTACCCCCACTCATTTTTCCTTTACATGTTTCAGTTACTGTCTTCTTAGGACCCACCTAGCTTGGATTTAGAAAATTCTCATCCTTTCAAACAAAGTCCTCTGTCTTGCCTCAGTTACCTTTTCATAGTTTCCTTAATAAGTCTGTTGTGTCGGGTTCAGTAGGCAAGACCCAGTGGTGGCTGGAAGAAATGATGACAGTAATGTCTAAAAAGGGGGGGAGGGCATGAGACACTCCACTCCTGTCATCTGTTTTGAAACTTTCCTGGGTAGAGCTAACGCTCATTTGATTGACCACCTATAGATCAAGAGCATTGTGATGTTGCTTCTTAAACCTGATTGTGCCACATACTCAGCTCTCCTGGGTAGAGATGCTGAGTTCGTCTTCCATAGAAATGGATCCTCTTTTCATGAATCTCTCCAGTGGGCCAAGGTTCCATGTCTAAGGAAGAAATTACATTTTCCATCCATCTTACATTAAAGCATGCATCTCATTCATTTTTGGTTTTGATTAGCTGTTAGATTTGGATTGGGAAATAGAAGCAGTTCACTTTTGCAAATCCACAAATACTTTTTTCAAGGTTAATATTTCTTTCCTTTTTTTTTTTTTAATTGTAATACTGAGGGGTTGTACCCAGGGCCTTATGCATATTTTGCAAGTGCTCTACCACTGAGCTGCATCTCCAGCCTCTTTTTTATTTTTTATCTTGACACAGGATCTCCCTAAGTTACCTTGAACTTGAGATCTTCCTACTTCTACTTCCCCTCCTGCTAGTATTAAAGGTATGTGCCGTCGCACACTGCTGAAGGTTAATAGTTCAAAAAATTTGATTGAGACCTGAACCTCCTCCCCTCATGTATATAAATCAGTGGTTCTCAACTGGGGCAGTATTGCCTAGGGGGACATTTGGCTGTGTCTGGAGACATTTTTTAATTGTCATGCTTAGGGAGTGCCATGGGCAGTTAGTGGGAACAGACCAAGGATGTTACTGAACATCCTGCAATACACAGCCCCACAACCAAGAATCACCTGGCAAATGTCAATATTTAAGCGACCTTGATACAAGTGAAGGCTTCTCCGCTCTGCTGAAATATTTAAGTCAGCGACGTGTATTCATTCACACAGTTGCCTTCTGGAGATCAAATTTGTTCTTCTGTTTTAATCAATCAACATAGTGAAAAGTAGCACATCTTTAGAGATCCAAACACCATTTGTACATCTGTGGAGTTAAATATGTAAAGGAGAAACTTATTTAGTGTAACTGACTTAACTAGGTTTCTTTTGTAGTAATGTTCGTGTTAAAGTGCGGCACATGCTGCTTTTTAAATTTCTAATTCAGCATATTTATACCATTTACATAGGAAAAGCTGATTTTGGCAGGAGACATCTTGATATTGGCTAAGATGTGATTAAAGGACTTTCACTTAGAATGCCTGCTGACATGGGAGGACTGGCGAGGACCTTTATCAGTTACTTTTAATAAGTAATGGATTTGCAGAGTTTGGTCTAATCAGAGACATCTATTTTCTTAGTTTAGAAGCCTTACATTGACAATTGTCTCTAGAAAAAAAAATGTTTTGTTACCTTTAAGTTTATAGGATTCTGGGTTCAGCCTGATAATTTTGGAGCTGGTCACACAAGTTAGCTTTTGAATACTTTATATCCTTCTTTGTATGGTTCTTAAACTCTTCAGGGGAGACAACAAAAATACCACAAATTAGACCTTATGAAGAAAAGGGGAAGGGAAAATTCTAATTCGGCCGTTAGTTGCTGACTCCCAGCGTCTACAAAGCTACCTATTAACTGGCTTAGAATATGATGTTGCTGTCTGAACTTTTTTCTTTTCTTTATAAATAGGCTCTTACTTGATCAAGAGGGAAAAGCCTAGAAATGCAGACTCGCCAGTTGGAAGTTTCATTGGCTTGCTTTATCGGGATCTGCTTTGTGTAAATTATTTCCTGTTCCAGTGCTCTTCCTTTTGACTTTTGTTGTTTCTTGTAGCTTCTCTTCCTGTTCTGTTGCTAGGGTAAACACAGAGTCAGCACTTTGTAAACTTTTGCACTTCAGAGGGATTGAGAGGTCTTTCAAAGTACAAGCCATCTTTTATTTTCTTCAGGCACTCTATCTCATGTGGATGAGAAGGGCTGTGGAGAAACTAATAAGTAATTCTTTGGATAGCCTGCAAAGTTCTTGAAGTTAAATGCTACAAAACAATGTATGTATCTCTTTGTTCCTTGTCCATACTTGGTATCATTTGATTCTTTTTGAGTGGGTGGAGGGAGGCCAGTGGTGTGAATTGGCTGTTTTGTAGATGAGAAAAGTACAGGTCACCAGGGACCACATTTGGGCCATAGGGGGTCCCAGTTGATTGGCTTTGAGGAACACAGCAGCCTGTCTAGGCTGGGATGGGGGTGGGCTAGGGAGTGCCCCCCACCTTGAGCTGCAGACCTGGCACTCCATTATGGCTTTGTATTGACTTTATTGAAGTTGCCACCTCCCTCCAATAAAACATCTGCCTTTAGGCAGTGGATTCTTGACCTCATTGTAATGGGAACCTGATTAAATTGTATCATTCTGAACTTGATTAATAGCTTATCTAAATTTTATTTTATTTTATTATTATTATTTTTTTTTTTTGAGACAGGGTCTTGCTAAATTCCATAGACCGCCTCTGGTCTTGAACTTGAGATCCTCCTGTCTCTGCCTCCCGAGTCACCGGGATTACAGGTGTGCCTGGTGCTTATCTAAATTTGAACTTCAAAAATCTTGATTCATATGATGAGTAGAGATGTAAAGTCTCTTTTTCTTCTGCTACTGATTTGGCTGAAGTTGTACCTGTCTTGTCTTTTGAGAAACAAGGGCTTGCCTTTCCCACTAATTTTCTTTAAGGCCTTTTATAGCTCTGCCTTTCCAAACTCTTAAAATTAGAATGGTACACTTTCTTGATTATTAAAGAAGTTTTTCCTTTGAAGTAGCATGGAATGAATGACTTAAATGCGAATGAATGTTCCTGTTACATTTGTCTGGCAGTGCAGGCGTGTAGCTAGGGCTGGGAGAGGTTGAGGGTGGAGAAGACACAGAAATGCATGATTTATCCTGATCCCATCTATAGATTGGATTGCTGTCAGGATCCTGTTTTAACTAAAGTGTGTTGATACAGTTAATGCTTATTGATACCAGCTATGTACCAGGGGCTGTGGGACTACACCCAGGAACCACACAAAGACCTGCCTTCAGGGAGCCAATAAACCAGTGTGGAGATTTTACAAGTTCAGGATCAACTATAATCGTAATTAGAAAGTATCTGAAGTGACTGTTCTTACCTTTCTGTGGTGGAAAGCCCATGGGAAATCTCACCCACCTAAGGCCAGGTAGAAGTCAACTCAAGTATTTTGGAGAAGAATAACATTTTCTGCAAGTTTCCAAGAAACTCTCCAGTTCACCAACAGCCCCTGGAGGTGAGAACTGTCACCTGAGTAGAGATGTTCCCTCCTGTCAGTTGTCACTGGTCACTGCCACATCTGAGCAAGCGCCCTCATTTTCTCGTTGCTGCTGCTGTTCCCAGGCTGAGATGACAGGCAGACCATCTGTTTGTATATGATGAACACTTGATTTTGGGTCAGCTTATCTGTACTTTCCAGATAATGGACACTCTGCTTCTCTCTTGCTTATTTGCTTAAGACCTTTAATTCTTCTTCTTCTCCTTTTTTTTTTTTTTTTGTGGTACTGGGGGTTGAACCCAGGGCCTTGTGCTTGCATGTTCTTCAAGTGCTGGACCACTGAGGTGCACCCTCAGCCCATGTTTTTTTTTTTTTTTTTTACTTTTTGAGACAGGGTCTCGCTAAGTTACACAGCCTGCCTCTGGTCTTGAACTTGTGATCCTCCTGCTTCTGCCTCCCAAGCCACTGAGACCTTTAATTCTTTAAAAATAGGCAAAACTACTTATTGCTGATTTTAGTAGAGTACTGGCATCTAGTAGCACCCAACTACTTCCTTATTTCCTGTTTTTATTGCTAATGGCATAAGTGCCCTATGCCATCACAGTTTAATCTAGAGATATATTTAATCAAATTACTACTCAATTTGAATCAGTAATGGATTAGTAATGAATATTTCCTATGAGTCCTGTCCCAAAACTTGTAAATTTCTTTTGTTACAGCCTCCTGATATTCTAATTTGGAATGTGTTTTCCTTTGAAGCTTAAACTATTTCTCTCTCTATTATAAATGTTCTTTTTCTTGTGTGTGTACATGCCACGGGACACTCAGGGCCTCATACATATCTTTTTTTGTATTTTTTAAAATGGAGTATTTCAGATTGTTGACCTTTGCTCACTGTCATACCCAGATCACAGGGCTGTTTTAACAGTGAGGCATTACAAAACTATTTTCCAAAGGTAAACAGATGTCATTGTTTATGTTTAAGCTTATTCAGCATCAGAACATAAATGTTAGCTTTCAAAACAAGTAGAATCATAATTAGTGATTTTTCTAAGTCACACCGAACCAGGCTGCATTTCCTTTAACTTTCAGTGATGTGGATTAGTATAAAATGTTTTTGGTCAAATACTCTAATTAATTAATGATGTTGTTGTTAGGCTGTAATTAACACTTAATGTTTCTCATGAACTTAAGAATACATGAGTTTAATTTGAGATACGACTTTTATGATACAATTTTTAAGGTAGATCAAACACTTGGATTCTTGGCTCTTGAGCCTTCAGAAGAAGTCTTTGTTCAGTCTCATTTAAAGGACCCAGTTTTTTTTCCCTCTTACAAACTCATGTAGTACATTTATCACTTTACATATTCAAATACACATAATATTTTGCTGTTTAAAGAACAGCAAAAATTGTATTGAGCTTCAACCATGTAAAAACCTTATGCTGTTGTTTTAAGATAATTATTAGGTGTGTGTGTGGGGGGGTTTTCTTTTCTGGCAATGTTGGGGTTTAAACTCAGGGTGTTGAGCCCAGGGTCTTGAGGCTGCCAGCAAGTACCCTACTACTGAGTTAACACCCCAGCCACCTCCTTTTCTTGAGTACAGTACTTTGTTGACTTTTCTAAAGTACAGTTTGTTATTGTTGAATTTGATCATGGTACACTATGCATATATGTGTTTTTTATAATACATATTATATGGATGCATGTTGCTGTTAGGTGCCATGGAGTTGGGTCCAACACATAGCGACTCTGTGTATAATAGAATGAAAAACTCCCTGACACTGTGCCACCCTTGGCACTATGTCAGTGCTTCTCTGCTATTCATAGGGTTTTCAGTGGATGTTTATTTCCGGAGTGGGCTGCTGGGTAGGCTTGGGAGAAGGACCCAGGGTAGTCTCCCATCCAAGGACTAACCAGGCCCAACCCTGCTCAGCTTCTGAGATGAGATGAGGTTGGATGCCAGGGTGGTACTGCTGTAGACATACAGATAACCCTCTAATATTTATATATTTTAGATGTGCCAAAAATTTCCAAAGATGCTCCCAAGAGTCCCCACATACCTGGCATCCACTTTCCCCTATGTTTGTTACCCTATTACTGTGGTGCATGTGTCATACCCAGTGACCAGCCTTGGTTCACTCTTGTCAACCTAAGCCCATGCTTGATTTGGGTTTGCTTCATTTGTACCAAATGTCTTTTTTCTGTCCCGAGTTCCCACCCAGGACCCCACATGTAGTTTCCTCCTCATTCCTCCTCGTGTAGCTCCTCTGTCCTGGACCTGTTTCTTATATTCGATGGCTTTGGTGATTGAGGAGCACCGGGCAGGCGTTTTGTAGATAGTCTTGTCATTTAGCATTGTCACACAGTTTTCTTATTTTCTCATGATCAGACTGGGATTATGACCCTGGGGGTGAAATTCCATTTTCTTCCTGTCAAGGGTACATACTGTCAACATGACTTGTCACTGTTGGTTTTGACATTGATCACCTGGCTGAGGCAGCGTTGGTCAGGTTTCTTCATTGTGAAGTGAGTCTTTTTCCTTCCTTGCAGCCTGGGGGCTTTGGGGAAGGCAAGGATCTGGGAGCTGGGCTCCAGCTCCTGAGGGGGTATCTGCACTGCCCTCTGGAGTTCTGGGTGGGATGTGCTCTGCTCTCCCTGGGGGAGGAGGATTTCCAGTGGGCGCTGAAGGCCTGGCCGCACAGCCTCTGGGCACTGTGGTGGTGGCAGCTAGGATGTGGTCCTGGATGTGGAGAAGTGCAGATTCCTGAGATCTGCTTTGGACCTACTGACTCAGTCTCCTGAAATGGGTTGGCCTGGAATTCTTCCTGTTTGGTAGGTTCCCCAGGTGATTCTGTTGTATGGTTAGAGTTGAGAACCTCTGCTCTGAATTAGCCAGAATCCGCCCTGGCCCCACGTTAGTGACCTTTCCCACCCAGCCTGCCCAGGGTTATCCCCAGCCAGGGTTGCCCCTGCCCAGGCACTGTGAGAGGCGTCGTGTGGGCCAGGTAGGAGCTGGCTCAGAGGCTGGCTTGGGGAGGGTCTTGAGGGTCCCACTTTTCCTCCAGGAGCCTGCTAACTGAAGGTTTCAGAGTAGCCTTTTTCAGGTGGGAGAAGTGTGGTTGGCCATTCTTTCGTACGCATACAAAGTCATGGTTAAGGCTGGTGGCCAATTCCTGTTTCCTCTCACCCTTCCAATGATGATACCATTTGTGGGTGAGGGGTGGAAGGTCTGTGAGGAGAAACTTACTGCTCCACCGTCCCCCAAATTATGTAGGTTAGAGAGAGACTCATTTGCCTTCATTCACATAAATATAGTGCTATGCAGTGCATTTGTTTATTAAAAATTACTGAATGCAAATGTGCAGTGGCTTTTATGAGCATTATTTCCTTTTCAGTTTGTACCTCTATATTATAGTTTGTGATTTTTATTTTGATCTGCACATTTCTCAGATATATATATGTTGTTGTTATTGTTAGGTGCCATCGAGTTGGGTCTGTCTCATGGGGACCCTGTGTACAACAGAATGAAACACTCCCCGACACTGTGCCATGCCTGGCACTATGTCAGTGCTTCTCTGCTATTCATAGGGCTTTCAGTGGTTGATTGTTTTGGGAGTGGACTGAAGGGTCCTTCTCCCAAGCCTACAGCACCTGGTGTTCCCAGGTGGTCTCTCATCCAAGTACTAACCAGGCCCAATGAGATTGGATGCCAAGGTGGTACAGGTGTAGGCTGGGGTGTGTGTGTGTGTGTGTGTGTGTGTGTGTGTGTGTGTGTGTGTGTGTGTATGTTTGTTTGTTTGTTTTTTTTAATTTTTTTGCAGTAGTTAGGGGTTGAACCTAGGGCTTCACACTTGATTTGCATGTCCTCAGCTGTGGGCTGCACTCCCAACCCATTTCTTATCTTTCATTTTTGAATTTTGAGTCATGGTCTTGCTAGGTTACATGGGCTGTCTCTGGCCATGGACTTGTGATCCTCCTGCCTCTACCTCCCATTCGCTGGGATTATATATGTGAGCCACTGTACCAGCCAGATTTCTGATAATTTTGAAAGAAGATTCATCCTCCTTCTGATTTTTTGTTGAGACCAGTGTAGGTTGTAAATGTGAGCTTTGATGGCTTTATGTAGAAAGGCCATTTGACATCCACTTGGCAAGAGACCACTAAGGGAAAGCAGTTTTGAAGGTGGCTGTTTTGGAGTTTTTCTTTCAGTAGGCCATTTGAAGCCTGATTCCTTAGATAAGAGCGGGATTGAACAGGTGATCTCTGACTATTTCTTCTCATTCTCAGGTTAGAGAGGCCTGGCCCAAGGCAGGCATCAAACTGGGGAGCTTGGGGCAGGCTGACCTCTTATGCAGTCACATGTGTACTCACATCGGCCCACAGTTTTGATATTCACCACAACCAAGAACCCTGTGCTTTGAAGGGAGCTCAGTCTGTCCTGCAGCCCTGAGACTGGAATCTAGGGATGTGTGAAGTCAGGTGGCCCAGGGTCTTGATGTAATAGAATAAAGTTCTCAATGATTGCTTAAAGAAAGGTCCTTAACGCAAGGCCCCTGGTCATGAGTGGATGGACCTCGTGGGACACCATAGACTTGGGGTGGAAAAATCTCACATTTTAAATTTTGCCAGCTTTTAACTTATATTTAGTACTTTTTCCTGGTGTGACTAGCCATACAATCTGTGGCCTTTGTAGTCACCAGAAGAATGGCAGCGATTTTCCTGTCATATTGCCATGGGTGCTGGCGTGCTGAAATACCGATCACTCTTACCATGGTTTGACATTATGATACTCACTAGACCTATAGCCACAGCCTGTTGTTTATTGTGTTAATAGAGAAGAAGCCCATAGATGACTATATCTCAAATTTAGTTTTTAATACTATATTAATAACTTTTAATGGGCTGGAGTTTAGCTCAGTAGGTAGAGTGCTGGCTCGCATTCTCTGAGAACCCAGGGTTCAATCCCCGGCACTGCAGAAATGAGAAGGACAAGCAATCCTGAAGCAACCAGCCATTGAGAGCCCAATGAGAGTCCCTCTGTGTCAGACCCGACTGTACAGCACCCAGCAACGACAACAACTTTTAGTACTTAACTTGCCTGACGTGAAAACCATTTAAACCTGAGGACTCCTGAGAAGGGGTATTCCCCTCTTGCTGTTTTGCCCTGGGGGGAAGGACACATGGCACAGGAGGGCACTGCCTGCCCGTGGACCAGGCATCATCCTGTTCTCTGATGAGAGCTGCTAACAGCCCAGTGACTGGCCAGAGTTAGCCTACATGATGAACCTTGTGGAAGAGTAACATCATTTTGTTGCCTAACAGAACTCTTTCCAGACCCAGACCTGCTGTGTTCTATCCAGCCCCAAGCAGATAAAATAGAATTGATTCTCTAAAAGAAAACCTAAAAAGAATCTTATTTTCATTGGATGAAAGCCTAGTTACTGTTTTTGTAAATTTTAAGCAATTCTTTTGAGTTATCATAGTGGGAATATATATATTCAGTTTATTAGCTAACAGAAATGCTAACAACGTAATTTTGTGTTTAAGAATCTGTGGTTATTTTATGTTATGGCAATTGGGTGGGGCGATGGGTTGGGGACTTAGGGTTTGTAAGGACGTCCAGTGTGGTGAAAATGTCTAACTTAAAACAATCTCATGCACTAAAGTGTATGACTCTTTGGGTTCTCGGGGAGGTTGTGGCAAAGTGGTCATTAGAGTTTTTGACCCTGTGTTTAAAGAGATATACTCTAAAATGAAAAGTAATTGGGGGAAAAATTGGCTCATGCATTGCTTGCCTTGTGCCTCCCTGCAGGTGGAACTGTAAATACCAGCTGCTAGCAATTCCTGTAGGATGATGGATTGCACGGAGGTGTGTTCTTAAAGTATTAATGTGGTGGCAGCAATAGCTGATATTTATTGAGTGCTTAACGTGGCCGAACATTTCATAGGTGTTGTCTCATTTGACTCTTTCTACAACTGTATGAGGGATGGGGTTTAAGCTCACTGGGTAGAACATTGCTCCATTCTCCCTGAGGGCCCAGGTTCGATCCCCAGCACTGCAAAAATGGGAGAAGGACGTGGCAATTGACTCCTGAAGCAATTCTGAAACAATCAGCCATTGAGAGTCCTATGAGGGTCACTATGAGTTGGACCTGACTCAGTGACACCTAATAACAACAACTGTATGAGGCTGTTCTCAGCCCTGTTTAACAGATAAAGTGGCCAAGTTGAAAAAGCTAAGCAGTCTATCTAAGTGCGAGTCTTGGCAGCTTTGCCATGATAAGTGTTTACGTAGGTGTGTTGTATTTGCACGCCTGGGCAATGATGTTTGGTGTTGGCTGGGGCCGTGGGCTGTGACCCTTTGGGAGGCTTTGTGCTTTCATTCTGCAGGTTGGGGGGTATGTGGTGACCATCTGCCTGTTTAATTATAACCATGTACCTCAAGTGCATAGGCTTCTCTGTGGCCGGCTGAATTCTGAGGGATTATCAGGACTGCATTCCTGCAGGAGCCTGCAGCGTGCTGTCTTCCTTCAGGGTTCAACCACGAAATACGATGAAACTTCGTCACAATGCTATGGCCTCTCCTGTGTGACCAGGGAAGGGGAGAACAGGAAGGAGCAAAGTGATCCGACTCTCTTGCATTGGTCTTCTAGGGTTGGATTTGCAGCAATGCCAGGTAAAAGAGATCTGAAAGTGTAAACTGAACACATAAGTACCGTATCCAGAGCTAGATTTTGGACACATATTTTTCTGGCACTACTATTTGTTCATTTGTTTCTTTTGGGTATAGATTTTCTCTTAATCATAAGGACAAGATACTCTTTTTTTTTTTTTCTTTTTCAAATGGAACACTTCACAAATTTGCTTGTCATCTTCGCTCAGAGGCCAGGCTAATCTTCTCTGTATTGTTCCACTTTTTTTTTTTTTTTTTTTTTTTTTTTTTTTTTTTTTTTTTTTTTTTTTTTTTTGTGTGTGTGTGTGTGTGTATGTGCTGCTGAAACTAGCACAACATACTATCTCTTAGAAAAAGAAGACACTTTTTATAATCTCGCCTGCAGCCATACCACTGTGGCATCCGATCCCATCAGATCTAGGAAGCTAAGCAGGGTTGGGCCTGGTTAGTACTTGTATGGGAGACCGCCTGGGAACACCAGGTGCTGTAGGCTTGGGAGACGGACTCGGCAACACACTCCCAGACAACAATCTGCCATTGAAAACCCTATGGATGGCAGAGAAGCATGACAGTGGTGTTTCGTTTGTTGTACATAGGTTCGCTGAGTTGGACACTGAATGGCACCTAACAACAACAACAACAACTTATAATCTCACCATCCTAAGAGATTTTCACCTTCATAATTTGCCTTTGTATTTGTAACCATTTTGTATAATTTTATATTTTCTTAATATGAACATTTTCTCCACCTTATGAGTAATCTTTATAATTGTCTCTGTTATTGCATGGTTTCCTCTAGAGTTGAAAGCTCTGTCTCTGTATAAGTAATCTTCTGAGTTGGACATTTAATTTTTTGTTCCAGTAGATAAGGTGTCTGTACATCTTTGAGCCTGTTTCTCTTCTCCAGTTGAATTATATCCTTGGCATCAGTTCATCAGAGATGGTAGCAGAAGTCGGTGGTATAGACATCTTTATGGCTCTTGGTTCGTCTTGCCGTAAGATGTCTTCAGAAGGTTGCACCAATTTTCAGTTGTGTGGAAATGCTAATTTACTCAGGCATGATGCCTTTGAAGGTCAGAGTGTAAAAGGCCTCTCTTTAAAGACATTTTGAGTTCATTTATTCTAGAGGGTTTTGTCTCAGAGTGATTATAAAATAGTATTACTGCTGTTATAAAATGGATCAATTGGACTTTGTACCCACTGGGACTACTGTGTCCTTTAAAATTGGCTCCCTTTAAAACAGCCCTTGAATTCCAGGGACAGTGCTCCAGCTCCCTGACCTGACACTGCCTTACAGTTGCCCCTGGGTCCAGCCCCATGGCCAGCCCCCGGTGATTGCTGTGGAGCAAGTGGCTCATTCTTCGGAAAGACTCTTCAGCAGCAGACTGGGGTCCTCACCATTGTGCGCCTTTCCCTGTTAAGGAGAAGTTCTTGCTCGTAGACCGTTCTTTAGAGCCTTGTGTGGGGCATAAATCAGCAATGGATTGGGAGTGTCCTGGTTTTTCTAAAGATACTTTCTGAGAAAATGTCATTGTGTGATTCCATTATTTATATGTCATAGATTGCCGGCCGCTGTAGCACTGTGGGGTAGGATCCCATCAGATCTCAGAAGCTAAGCAGGGTCAGACTTGGTTAGTACTTCAATGGGAGACCGCCTGGGAATACCAGATTCTGTGGGCTTGGGAAAAGGACCCAGCAACCCACTCCCAAAAAGTCAATCTGCCATTGAAAACCCTATGAATTGCTGACAATGAAGCACTGACAATAGTGTTTCGCCTGTTATGCATAGGGTTACTATGAGTTGGACACCAACTCGACGGCACCTCACAACAACAACAATAATGTCATAGATTGCGAAGATAGACAGCCACAGCATATGCCTGGACTGTATGGACTATATATGTGTATAGCCTGTTGTTCCTAGGGCCATGGTAAACAGAAAAACCTGAGATTCAGTTAAGCATGAGAGAGCATGAGATGATCAAGAGATATGGGAAACATGGGATGTGGGAGGCTGCTGCCAGGGGAGTAGAGCATACTGTTTGATTGTCCACTCTTCATGGAAGTAGGAGTGTACTCTAAAATAATGATAAAAATGTGGTATAGGAGGTATGTAAGTCAGATAGTCATTTATTTTTAAGTTTTATGTACTGTTGTTAATTATATGGGCTCTGAGGTCCCGGGTCTGACCCCAGCACTGCAAAAATGGGAGAAGGACTGGCAGCCCACTCCAGAAATAATAGCCATTGAAAACCCTCTGCGTAGCAGAGAAGCACTGACATAGTGCTGGGCATGGCTCAGTGTCAGGGAGTGTTTCATTCTGTTGTACATAGGGTTGCTGTGAGTCAGACCTGACTTGATAGCATCCAACAACAGCAACAACAAAGTTTTATAACACTGGTGGCATATTGGTTTGTTCCACCAGCATCATCACGAACATGTGAGTAACGCATTGTGCTACATTATGATGGCTGTGATGTCACCAGCTGATAGGAATTCTTCATCACCATTATAATCTTAAGAGACACCAGTGTGTGTGTGTGTGTGTGTGTGTGTGTGTGTATTTGTTGTTGACTAAAACTTCATTATGTGGCCATGATTGTATTTTTACTTAGCTTGTCATGTCTATAACCGGCAGGTAGTCTGCCAAAGGTACTGTTTAGAATAGGGTGTGTGTGTCTCTGGGGGCATGTGGGTTAGCTGTTTGTTGTATAATTCAGAACACAGGTGAGCCATACCAAACTCCAGTCTCACGGAGACTTCCTAATAAACTGTGTAGCTTTCAGCTGCTCACTTTGCCCTCAGAGGGCATGAGGGGCTGGTTGTTTCCTCCAGACTATTTCAGTTGGTAGTGAGTGAGGTCCCTGAGGTTTGTGAATGACTTTTTTTAAGGCCTTCAAGTAAGGGTGCTGATCCACTAATGCCTCCTTGCTCCGTTCGCCTGCTCCTGGTGAATGTGGGTGTAACCTGGGGATGGGGAGAGGAGGTGAAGTTGGTCTCAGAAAACCATGACAAGCTTGAGTGTAACTCTTACCACTGGGGGGACACCTGGGCAGGCGTGGGTGTGGTCAGCCAGCTTAGGTCCACATACATAACGCCAGATGGCAGTGCTTCACTCTCAGTGCAGAAGTGTGGCCTGCTGTGGCCTGGAAGCCCTGGCCCCTTTCTGTGTCTGATCATGGTTCCCCTCTGTAGTCCCTTAAATTCACTTATGTCAGGTACATTGTTGAACTAAATGTAATTTGCCACTCACTTAATACCTCTAGTGATGATACCAAAGTGGCTTACCTGTGATGCCCAGTAAACGCTTAGAAGGCTGCCAGTAAGTTAACTTGCAGAATTTGATGTCATTCATTCAACCTTGTTCAGCAGTAGGTGTTACAGTTTGTTTCCCTGATGATAGATTGTTGTTGTTGTTAGGTGCCTTTGAGTCATGTCTGACTCATAGCAACCCTCATAGGGTTTCAATGACTGATTGTTTTGGGATTGCCATGGGAGTGGATTGCTACATCCTCCCATTTTTGTGGTGCTTGGAATGGAACCCAGGACCTCAGAGACTGCAGAGTGGTCTACCAACTGAGTTAAATCCCAGCCGTGATGATAGGTAGGCTCATTTACTTAGGAATGTCTGTTTCTCTTCCAGGTGTAGAACAGGGGTTGGCAAGGCAAGTCAGCCTCTGTGGGCCAAAGCCAGCCCCTTGGCTGTTTTGTGAATCCAGTCTCATTAGCGTACAACTAGGCTTGTTCCTTTGCGTTATCTGTGGCTGCCTCCATGGTATAACAGCAGAGTTGAGTAATTGGGACCATGTGGCCCACAAAGCCTGAAATACTGTTTATCAGGCCCTTTCCGGAAGAAGCCCATTGATCCTGATGTGCCGGGAAGTGTAGCAATAAGTTGGAAACTGCTGCGTTTGAGCCCTTGCTCGGTCTTTTCCCAGGCACATGTGTTCTGTGCCCTTCCCCAGGATGGGAAGAGGAGCTATACTCAGCCACGGGCCATGGGTGGGTCCTGGTATGTAAGGAGCACGTCATATATGTTTATTCCCTCTCCCTTTATCACATCCCATACTCTCATCTTTGGATTTGCTTTATTTCCACATGTGAACAAATTTGAGGTGAAAAATGGTTTTAGTTCTTACATTTTCAGAAGTGAAAGCATCTCAATATATTATCCAGTAGAAATAGAATGCAAGCTACAAATGTGAACTAGAGGTAGAACTTTCAATTTCCTAGTAGCTGCATTAGAAAAGTAAAAAGAAATAGATTGTTAATAATGTCCCATTAATTAGCCCATTATAACCCAGACATCATGCCAGCATATATTCAATGTAAGAAATTACTAATTAGATACACTTTTTTTTTCTCTCTAGAGCTCCAGGGGCTTGTGTTTATCTCACTCTGTAACACGCAGAACTGAACTGACCACATCCTGAGTACTGGGAAGCCACGCGTGGCCAATGGCCACCATAGTGGGCAGTCTCTGATTCTCTGACATCAGCTGGGTGTCCTGAAATTCAGTTCTGCCAGTGACTACTCAGGCTGGTACATGCCACACAAATTATAAGCACTTAGTTCCACGAGACTGCCCCCATTTTACAGGTCAGTTGTAGGTTCTGGGAGCTACCTATATTTCTGACCAATCAGGTGTAAATTGGTGGTTCCCATGACCTCATTTTCATGTCCAGTAATTTACTGGCGAAGAATATTGAGTATGCCATAGACTGCTAAAAGAACCAACAGATTTATCCTAGAAGTGCACCCACAGTGCTCCTCGGAAGCAAGGATGGCTAGACTGTCTCTTACATATTTTGGACACGTAGTCAGGAGGGACCTGAAGAAGGACATCATGTTTGGGAGAGAGGCAGGTCAACGAAAAAGGAAAACCCTCCACTAAATGGATCGACACAGTGTCTGCAACAATGGGCTTCAACATAAATAAAATCATGTGCTTGGCACAGAATCAGGGAGTGTTTTGTTCTGCTGTACGTAGGGTCACTGTGAGTTGGACTTGACCTGAGGACACTAAACAACAAGTTCCTGTGACAACTCATAGAACTAAGGAAAGCATTCACGTGCTATTACTAGTTTATTATGAAGCATTCAACTCAGTGGTTTTTCCTCCCAGTTGTGAGGATGGAACTCAGGGCCTTGCACATTGTAGACAAGCACTGTGCCACTGAGCCACACTCCCAGCCCTCGGAGTTTAATGTTTAGTTTGTAGGTTTTCATCCAATGTTGGATTCAGGATTCTGGAGCTTGGGCTCTTGGGGTCAGAGAAGGTGCAGAGAGGCACAGGGTAAAGGTGGGGAAGGAAGGGACTATAACCCAATCACCGTGTCCCCTCCTCTCCCAAAGGTGGGGTGGGATGGAAAGTTCTACCCTCTCATCACGTGTGGGTTGGGGTTTAGCTCAGTTGGTAAAGTGTTCCTCCGCACTCGCTGAGGCCTTGAGTTTGAATGCTAGCACCACAAAAATGAGAGAAAGACTGGCCTGGCAATCCATTCCCGAAACAGTCAGCCATTGAAAACCCTATGAACAGCAGAGAAGCACTAACATAGTGCTGGGCATGGCATGGTGTTGGGGAGTGTTTCATCCTGTTGTACATGGGGTGGCTATGAGTCGGACCTGACTCAATATCACCAAACAATCACCACAACCACCATCACTACAAACACATGTCTGGGCTTTTTGGTGACCAGTTCTTTCCTGAGGGCATCTACAGACACACCATATGTCCCCTCATGGGTACAAACTCAGTTGTGGTCCACTGGGGCTCATTATGAACAACAAAAGGCACTCCTATCACTCAGGAAATTCCAAGGGTTTTAGGAGCTCAGCACTAGAAACAGGACCAAAGCCCAAATTTGCTTTTTGCTGTACTGTGCCAGGGTAGCCCGCTCCTTCCCGATCCACATCCCCTTCCCCAGCTGGTTGTGTCCTATTTAAAACTCTCCTCTTCCCTGAACAGCTGAGGCCTTATTTTACATTCTCCTCTGCCCTCTGACTAATCATGACTCTGGCAGTTCTTGGTTCTCAGGAAGCAAATGCAGGAAAAATATAGTAACATTTCTAGGGAAGCTTAGAGATATAAGATGTTAAAATGTAGCACACAAACTGTGACTCTGGAATAATTTAGAGAAGAGTAGTGGAGCTCTGGAAGATAAGGACTAGGTGGCTGGGGTTTATCTAAGAAATGTGGCATGTGGCTCACCCCACTGCCCTGCTCACTGTCCAACTGTCCTCTGGAACCACTGGGTAACTCAAATGGACCTACCCAGCAGCCCCCATAGATTCATGCAGCTCCGGCCCCGAGGGGCTACCATTTTATGTCCAGCCAGGTGTGGGCTTGGAGGAGGCTCCATAGCACAGAGTGTGTGCATTCAGGTAAGATTAGTGAAGTTCGTGTTGTTGTTGGTACCATTGGATTGGGTGCGACTCATAGTGACCCTGTGTACAACATAACAAAACACTACCCAACACTGTGCCGTGCACATGAGCTTTTTATGTTTGAGCCATTGTTGCAGCGACTGTTTCTTCTCATTTTGAGTCCTCCCACATAAGTGAATGGCAGTCCCAGGGGATTTGCTCCCCATCATTAAGGTCAACTCTTCTTTGAGGAGGCAGCTCTTCCCCAGTTGTTTCTTGAGTGCTTTCTGGCCTAGGAAGCATATTTTCCAGCACTGTCTGACAGTGTTTCTCTGCTATTCATAGGGTTTTCAATGGCTAATTGTTTCGGGAGTGGGCTGCCAGGTCCTTCTCCCTTGTCTGTCTTAGTCTGGAAGCTCAGCTGAAACCTGTTCACCTTGGGTGGCCTTGCTGGTATGTGAAATATCAGTGGCATAGCTTTCAGCATCCCAGCAACACGCAACCCCCCACAGTGTAGTCTTTGGCCTCTCTCCCTTCCTTGGATGGTGTCTCTGCGGTTTTCCTCCCAGTGGTGAGGATGGAACTCAGGGCCTTGCACATTCTAGACAAGCACTGTGCCATTGAGCCACACTCCCAGCCCTCGGAGTTTAATGTTTAGTTTGTAGGTTTTCATCCAGTGTTGGATTCAGGATTCTGGAGCTTGGCTCTTGGGGTCAGATCTTGGCTTTGCCGTGGGTGGTTCATGTTACTACTTAATGCCTCAGGTGTCCTCTCTGGAAAATGAACTGTTTATAGATTGAGGTGATTCAAAACTTGGAGGGGCCAGAGGTGGCTTAGTGGTGAGGCCCTGGCTCCATCCTCACCCCTGCAAAACAATACAGACAGAACAAAAGTGAAGGAAAAAACCCGTGGAGAACAGTGTCTGAGATGTGGCATTCTTTAAGCGTTTTACCTTTAATTTCATGTTGTATAGCATTAATAAGTAAAGAAAAATAATAAAAGAGGTTGGGCAAAAGACACATCTGGAGCTGTGTAAGCAGACATGGCTGCTAAAGGAGTTTCTAAGAATCAGAATGTTAAAAAAATATGCAGGCCATGGCTTTGTATTAAAGATGCTTTAAGGTTGAAGAGCATGGTTGGAATTGCTGTTGAGGAAGGTGAGGCTTCAGTTAGCACACTTTGTAAAGGACAGTCTTTACATCTGGCTTTTATCTTTCTGATAAGATTCATGTCCCCGATAAAGTAGTGTTCTGTAACTAAGAAGGCCTGGAACTTACAGCAACAGGCATGTATGTTGTGTGTTTGTATAAATGATTGTGTTTAAGATAGCTTCCTTAGAAGGGGAAGTCTGCAGACTCAGTTTTAGAGGTTTTTTTTTTTTGCATAGAAAGCCCTTTGATGTGTGATCAGGGCATGATAAAGAATTTAATCTGTATGTGATGTCACAACAGGTGATAATGACTAGGGGTGGACATTGATTTTTATCGGAAATGCTTTTCATTTGTTTACATTTACAGATCTTTTCAAGGGTTGATAAATAATGTTTTTTGAAGACCTGTTTTCAGCGATTTTAAATATGTTGGACATTCAAGTATGTCATTTTGGGTAGTAGACTAGGTTGCTTTAAATAGTTGGGAGCTTTAGATTGCTTGTCATTGTGTTTGTCCGTGTTGGCAACTCTGATGACAATATCATGATTTCTGTTCTCTTTCACATTTTCTATCCTAATTTTCCAGTGAGAAATATGGGAACTAATTTGGACAGATATTTTGAGAATATTTCCCAGTTTTTCTCACGTCTCTTAGGTAGAAACCAGTGTTCTTTACTTATGACTAAAAGACAGGTTTTTGTTTTGTTTTGTTTTTAAAGCTAATGTTTCTCAGGCCCTGGGGTTTAGCTCAGTGGGTAGAATGCTGCATCATACTCTCTGAGGACCCGGGTTCGATTCCTCAGCACCACAAAAATGGGAGAAGGATGTGGCAGTCAACTCCTGAAACAATATCGAAATAATCAGCCATAGAAAATCCTGTGAGGGTCACTGTGAGTCGGACCCGACTCCTAACAACAACAACAACAACAACAACATTTCTCAAGTAGAGACTGTTGATACTGGCTTTGAGTCTGTAAACCTTTTTCTAGAAAAAGCATGTACCCAGTTGGCAGCGATTCCTGACCTTTTCTTCTGCCTGAAGCAAAACCTTCTGGTCTCAAAGCTGTCTTTCCTTTGTCAGGCGCTCTTGTCTTTCAAACCTGTACTTTCCCTACAGCTGTTCCCAGAAGCCTCCTCAGGCCGGTTTCTTCTTGGGAGTGGTCCTGGGCTAATTTTCATTCCCTGCTGCCCTCCCTTATTTAGGTCTTGTGAAGGGTCTGGAGCTCCTCAGCCCTGAGTCTGTAGATGCTCCCAGCCAACACCTGCTGGGGGCAGAGGGCTGGGACATGTGACGTGCTGGAGGTGGATGGCCGAGAGGGCCATGTGCAAGCCAAGAGGCCGGGTTAGTGATTTCTTCCAGTATCTTCCCTGCAGCCTCCCTCAGCCTCTGAGGCAGCCTTGGTGTCTCTGGCCTGGAGTTTGACTTGGGCTGTTGACGTTGACCTCCTCAAGGCTCACCTTAAATGCGAGCCTGCTTAGTTGGTCCCAAAGGAGACCCTTCCCACCCCTTGCAGTGATAACGCTGAGCGCCCTATCATTGGTCCATGTTGAGTCAGGATGAAGCTTCAATGAAGGGAAATATCCCTTCCTTCCTTCTGGGAACTCAGGCCTTGTGCTGGGTCTCACTTTATCCCTCTTGCTTAGGTCCCACCATGTGGATAGTGACCAGGTCCAGATTCACTTCTCTGAGACCCACCAGGTTGCAGGCCCAGCCTCCCCATCCCAGCCCAGTGCCAGGCATGCCTTCTGCTCTGGGCACCATTTGTCACTGAGTCGGGTCTTCTGTGTGCCTGGACACTTAGCATGTTCTCATCAGTGTAGAGGATATGGGAAGCACAATGAAGAAAGCATGTTACCTGTGGTGGGCTGCAGAGCCCACTTCCTCCCTGTCCTCTCCGGCATCCTGGCTCTGGCTCCTGCTGTTCAATGGTTTCGCTGCTGTCTCCACTGTCACCTCCCATGCCCCACCTGCAGACACTCACCTTCCTTTTGGTTACCACCAAGGAATTTTTTGTAAGCTGGCTTTCATCCTGTCATTTCCTCACCAGTGGTTGCACTTATTTCTGGATTCTTCCAACCCTGGGCTGCTCTTTCCTGGTCTGTATGGTTCCAGCCTTCCAGTCCAAGCAGACCTGTCATGGGAAGGGTCAGCCTGTCCCTGAGCCTTTGCTCTTGCCGTTGCTGCATCCTGGAATGCCTTCTTGCTTCCTACAGCCTCTCCGTATTACCACCACCACTGCATTTGGAACCTGCAAGGCAGGTAACTTCAATTTCGGTAGAAATACCCCCATGGTGTCTGTCATCTGTGCTTCAATCAAGAAATCTTTCCCTCCCCTCCTGTAAAATCTTCTAATAGCAGTTAATATGGTCTGAAGCCCCTGGTCTCCACAGATTCAACCAGTCTCAGACTGAAAACATTATATTGTTGTTGATGTATACTATGTAGTAGTAGTTGTTGTTGTTGTTAGGTACTGTTGAGTTGGTGTCCAACTCATAGCAACCCTACGGACAACAGGTGAAACACTATTGTCAGTGCTTCTCTGCTATTCATAGAGTTTTCAAGGGCTGATTGTTTTTTGGAGTGGGTTGTGGGTCCTTCTCCCAAGCCTATAGCACTTGGTGTTCTCAGGCAGTCTCCCATCCAAGGACTAAACAGATCCGACCCGGCTTAGCTTCTGAGATCTGACAGGATGGGATGCCACAGTGGTACGGCTGCAGGCACTATGTAGTTAGGCCTAAGATAATTGCCTCTGTGTTTACTGCACATGTATAGACTTTTTTCTTGTCATTATTCCTTAAGCAATACAGCTTAACAACTTGTTTACATAGCATTTACATTGTATTAGGTATTATAAGTAATCTAGGGATGATTTCACGTATACAGGAGGGCACCCGTAGGTTCTGTGCAAATACTACAATCTTTTACATAAGGGACTACAGCGTCTTTGACTTTTGGTAGTGGAGGGGGGTCCTAGAACCAAACCCCAATGGATATCAAAGGACCACTGTATATAAGGTATCATCTAGAAAGCTACCTTTCTTTATAAGTTTTATGTTCAGCCAAAGAAATATGACCTAATGAAGTTTTACATGCAGTAAAGGGGAAAAAAAAAAAAAAAAAAAGCAAGCTAAAGTCAGCACCAGATGGATTCCTTTAGAAACTAAGTCATGCCATGTTGTCTGAGGACCTTGTCATCTGATGTTAACTTGATTTTGTAACAAATAATAATGAACGTGACAGTTGTTGAGGGGTGGTGTTGACATGCCAGTCCTCTGCTAAGTAATTTGCGCTGTGTGTGGCATGTGGTGCTTTGATGAGAATTTGCCTGGTTCTTTGTGAATTTTTAAGTGTTCGTAATGGGAAATTTCAAATTACAAAGTACTGTATCCCAAACCCTGGTGTGCCCGTTGCTGGGTTGGAGTAGGCGGCTCATTTTATCTTCCCCTTTCTTCCTTACTTCTCTGTGTTCCCTACCAGGTTATTTAAAGCAAATTCGAGGTCTGTATGGTATATAATTTCTTGATATTATTTTTACACGGAATGTAAAATTTAATTTCAAATTGGTTTTGTTTTAATGTAATTATTTTTCCCCTGACTTGCTTAAATTGTCACTGTAGCGCTTTGGTATGTTCTTGCTTGTCTCCTTTGGGGTTTTAAACTTTATTTATGATTTTATGGCTTAAATAGCTCCTGCCACAGACAAAAGAGCTCTGTTTCATGCTATCTTTCAAGTGAAGAATGAGTTAATTACAACAGCTTGAAAATTAACTCTCCATTTTCTCCTTCTCATCTTGGAGCCTGGCTCTCATGAGCAGGACTGCATCACCTTCCTTTGGAGCTCCACAGAGCCCCTTGGGTCCTTCTCATGTGAATTTTTGTTTTCTTGTAGATGCAGGCTGCTTCTTGTCACTTCATCTGTATATGAGAGGGTTGGCAGAGCTGGTTGTCAGAGTTCCTTTTTGGTTTCCAAAAACCAAACAGTAGGAAGGCATAGTTTCTGACCATCCATTGCTTAGGGAGTTAAGGACTTCCAGCTAGGAAATAACTTGAAAAATGTCTACATCGTGTTTTGCCTTGGCCTTGCTGAGTGTGGAACTGCACATGTCTTACTGCAGGCCATTTCTGGGGAGAACCAGGTGTGGAGACGCCCAGGCCCGCGCCCTCCCCAGGGAATCCTGGGGTGGCTCTGCTGTTCATGATTACCAACAGTTCCCACTTCCTGTGCATGCTTGGTCCCCAGGGTGGGGACACCCCACCTTCCGTTCCAGCTGTGACAGCCACACATCCTGGATTTTTGATAGCACACTCAGCTTCCTGCTGTTGCCTCTTTCACAAGTACTCCAGATATCTTAAAATTTCAACAGCTTCTTAAAGCAGCCCAAGGAGGTATGGGGGGGCAGGGGTTAGCCAGGGCTTTGTTTCCAAGCCTGTGGCAGTACAGGGTGGCTGGCCCCCAGGTCTGCAGTCTCCTGGGCTGTGATGGGTTGCTTCCTGTGCCACACCCCCTGCCCCTGGAGGGCTGCTGCGTACTAACTGTCCCTAGGGTGTCTCCTGGCCCACATGGTGACCTCTGTGACATTTTGACATGACCAAAGGTTTGTGGATTTTCTTTAGGATTCAGCTGGTGGTCGCTGAGCTGGCTGGCCAGCTGCCCTCTTCCAGCTGGCCCAGCTGGTTTGAGCTCAGTCAGCCCAGCAGGGCTGAGCTCTGCCCAGGCTACAAGGATCTTTTACAGTCACCCTGCAGGGGACTCTTTGAGAATGATACAGCCGGGTTTCTTTCTTTTTTGAGTCAACTGCGAATCATCACTTTGGGCTTCATTCTTCAGGTGACCCCTGCTTTACTCCCCCAGCCTTGGTTAGTAAATAGAAACCTTGTAGGTACTGCATACAGGCAGAGTCTAGTACAGGGAATGGTTATGAAGGAGTGTGAAGGGCTGGACAAGCCAGAGATCAGAAACTAAGAAAGCTGCCATTGTTCCTTGCCTGGAGGTCAGAACAGGAACCCAGGGGTTTCCCAGAGCCCACGCACAGGCGCTCCCCATTGCCACTGCCACCAAGCAGGAAGCCTTGGCTTGCTGGTTGCAGCTGTGGCTGGCTGTCTCTGAAGCACAGGTGTAGGTGGGGAGAGGAGGCCAGGCTTGACCCTTCTTCCTGCCTTTCAGTGTTGTACCGGGGCCTCTGGCAAACCCCGATCAGAATCTAGCTGCAAGGGACTGGCAAATGTAGTTTTCAGGTTTCTAGCACTGGCTCTCCTGAGGAGGGCAGGCCACGTCTGCACACGGACTCCTGAGAGTGGGTGGAATTAATGACCCAGTGTTTGGCCACCTGGCATGGAGTAGGTGGGTTGAGGTGGATGCTATTCATCTTCTCTGTCTGTATCAGTGGAAGCAAGCTATCGAAAATATGCTTAATGATGCAGGTATGCACACCCGCTAGGACTGGAAAATACAGAACACAAAGTTTAACATGACCCACTTTGACCGGTGGGAATGACTGTAAATTATTCAGTTGCAGCTGGCCTGCAGGGCATAGTTACTGGACATTGCGATGTGCCTCTGCGGGTGTCTTGCGGGCCTAGCTTGTGGGTGGAGGGACAGAAGCACTCTTTGAAGCCCTGGTATGAGCCGTTCATTCCTGTCTTGAAGGAAACAAACATGTGATCTTGCAAATGCTGAGCTTGCCTTTGCAGTTCTGTACTGAGAAGATGAGCATTGGAGTGACAGCTGCCGAGATTCAGCCACAGAGGATTGGCTTCATTTATCCTTCAGCCTCTGTGTCTTCGAACCACAGAGGTGCTCTTGCCGCAGACCTGGGCTTCGTGAGTCTCTCCAGTTGCCCGATTTGTTTCTCTGCTTTTACTCCCTCTATTCTCGAGCCATCCTAACAGGAACTGCGGGGTGGCAGGTATCACAACCCCACTGAGCTCCCTGAAGCAGGAGAGGTTGTGGCCTAAGGTCAAGGTGTTCTTATGAAGCGATGTCAGCAGGTCCCCAGGACAGTTGCAGGGCTTGAAGGGGCATTCTGGGAACTGGGGAGCCCCTCCCGCCCAGTGCTTCTCTCTCTACACCTTGCAGACTGTCTGGCCCTCTCCCAGCATACGGGGTGACCTCCGCCCGAAGCACAGGTGTATATGTGTCTAGCAGAGGCACGAGTTTCCTGGTCTCTTCAGTATTCCACCTCTCAGGGAGTGGTGTCATTGGGCCAGTTTGGGTAGCTGCCTGCTCCGAGGCTATCAGCTGGCCGTGCTCGAAGGGGAGCAGGGGTGGCTTTGTGTAAGATCATCACCATATGTGTGGGGACCAGGGGAGAGGGCCAAGAGGGGAGCTATTAGTTTCGGGAAGAGTCCAGTGGGATTAACTACACGAGCAAACTGTCAAACGTAATAGAGGACTCAGTGACTATGCCAATCACAATCATTATTACCTGGCATCTCTGTGCATTTCTCCCCAGACTGGGAACTAATGCCCTTGTCACTGCGCTGAGAAGACGTGTGCACATTGAGTCCCTGGTTATTAAAAAGAAAGGCTTTAAGAGTTTGCTCTATGAACATATTCTTTTAAGCTCAGGAATTCAATTTCCTTAAAATATTAACTTTGATAAGTAGTTGAGAGTAATTCTTAAGAATTGATAGTAAAATATATTAATTAGAATCACTCCTAAAAAAAAGAAAAAAGACCCAAACTCAGGACTTTGTGTTAATTCAGTAGAAGGGTGTTTTGGTTTATTTTCTGTTGCTAATAACAACAATAACATAGGGTAAGTTATAAAGAAAAGAGGCTTTTTTGGCTTATGGCTCTGGGCCTACAGGGTCAAAGGGTCATATCTGATCATGATGTCTTGTTGACTGAATCCCAGCATGGTGCAGGTGTGGTGCAGGGCACTGCAGGGCAAGAGGTGGATTGCATGGGTGTTGATGTGTCTCTCCTGGTCTTTCTTCCTTTTCTGAGAAAACCAGGAGTATTCAGTCATGGGGCTGCACCCTGATGACCTTGGATTATATTTCCACTCTTTAGTATCTCACAGCGGGGATAAATTTCAACACATGATCCTCATGATCTTCAACCCTTCCAGACTGCAGTGAAGGGACTGCTCCAAGTTGATTGCTGTCTAATGATCACATAGCGCTTTTGTCCATCAAGATAAGCAGTATTCCTGTTCACCCCTACCAAACAATGGGTTACAGATTCCAGTTGAATCATGGCACCATGTGGCCCCTGGATGTGGACCCAGAGACAGGGCTGCCAAGTTCTGTGATACATGACCTGTGGTGGGAAGGTGGAGGACAGCGCTTGCTTCCCACTGCCTGAACGTGGAGCGTGTGGAGGTTGGGAGCGAAGAGCTGTGCTTCTAGTCAACCTGGAGTGCAGCTTTTGAAGGGGGCGTCTGGGTTAGTCCATGGTTTAAAGCGTACACTCATGCATATATACACAGTAATTCTGTAGCAGAGATATTGCCTGTGTAGTGCTATGTTCTGTATAACAAAATTAATTTGCTTAGATATAGAATAGACACATGCCTGTAATTCCAGCATTTGGGAGGCTAAGGCAAGAGGATTATGAGTTCAAGGCCAATTTGGGCTATATAGTGAGATACTGTCTCAAAAAAGGAAAAAGGGTAGGAAAAAGCAGTACTGAACTAAGAAAAATAAAATGAGGATACCATTGGCTACTTGAACCTGTGTATGACTGTGGCCCTGCTGACCTCCTGCTTGATGTCCTATACATACCCCCACACCACATACTTGAGCTAGTTTGCCAGACTTCACACGTTCATGCTTTCTTGATTCTTTATTGCATTCCCTCCCCTCCTGAGCTCCCCCTCTTCCCATTTCTTCACTTTTGCCTTTTCTGTGCATATTCTGGGCTGGGATTTAGCTCAGTGGGTAGAGCACTACTCCGTGGTCTCTGAGGTCCCAAGTTTGATTCCCAGCACCATAAAAATGGGAGAAGGAAGTGGCAATCCACTCCTGAGGCATTCCAAAACAGCCATTGAAAACCCTATGAGGGTTGCTATAAGTCGGACACAACTCGATGGCATCTAACAGCAACAACAACATGCATATTCTATGCATATTTTGGATGCATTAGAAACAAAGCATCCTTTTAAATTTCTGGTTGCAATATTAAAGGTATTTATTGTATAATATCTGCATTGTTTTTAAGGTGAAAATTTCAGTATTAAAACTTTTGCTTTTTAGCATCTAAATTCATTTGGAGTCTGATAGTCATAAAAATTTAGATTATTTATCATACGTTCACTTTCATGATGTGGATTTTATATATGTAAATCCACCCAGAGGATACACACTCCTTTTTATTAAGGTATTGTACAAATAATGGGTTTCATTATGATAATTTCATATATGCACACACTCCTTTATTTTCATTTGATATGAGTTTAAATTCTAATGTTCATCCTCAAATCCTTCTTCTTCATGGCCTTTTCCTGTCATGTCCAAATGGGAACTGAATAGTGAAGGTGATGCTCATATTTTGGTTCTCTACACCTGGACACCGGGCTGGGATTTAGTTCTGTGGGTAGAGCGCTGCGCTGCAGTCTCTGAGGCCCCGAGTTCAATTCCCAGCACTGCAAAAATGGGAGAAGGGCCTGGCAATCCACTCCCAAGGCAATCCCGAAACAGTCAGCCATTGAAAACCCTATGAGGGTTGCTATGAGTCAGATACCGACTCGACGGCACCTAACAACAACAACACCTGGACACCATTGAGAATGGAGGAAAAGTAACCATAAGTCTGAGCAGGTAGTCACAGCATGGCCTGAATGTTTGTCTAAGAATTTCCATGTAATTCTTGCCCCAAAGGGATGGTGTTGGGGGAGCAGAAACTTTAGAAGGTGATTAGGTCCTGGGGTTGGAGTCTGTCTTGTAAAAGAAACCTGAGAGTGACCCTGTGCCCCCCATGTGAAGACACAGAAGGTGCTGTCTGTGTGCAGGAACCGGGTCCCACCAGATGCTGAATTTTCCTATGCCTCGGTCTTGGATGTGTAGCCTTCAGAGCTGTGAGAAACAGCTCCTGTTGTCCAGCTGTTTATGAGCCACCCAGCCTGTTGTGTTTTGTTATAGCGGCTTGAAGGGTGGTGGTGGCCCTGTTTCAGAAGTGGCTCCTGATGAAGGAGTCACTGCTATGTGGCAAGGATGTCACTGAGGAGCAAGACAGCTGGGGAAGCTGACCTCTGATGGCTCATAAGCAAGTGAGTGCAGAGGGCCAGTGCTCTGAGAGATGGTCTGTAGAGGCTCCTGAGTTCTGCTTTTTACCTGAAGCAGCTGCACAAGCGGAACAAGTTCGTGTCTTAGCTGCTCTAGAATTAACACCCAGAAGGTGGCCAGTCTTACCTCTGGGGTTTCTTTAAAGCAATATGTAAACATTTGTGGAAATGAAAAGTAATGGCAATGAGTTCTGTTTATCACCTTGCCTGGGTTGGGTAGTCTCTCATCCCCACCTCACTGGGGAGCCCCTTACATCGTCACTGGAGGAGACTTCCCAGGGCTTCCTTCTCTCTTGGGGTATCCTGAATCCAGGAAGATGAGTGGCATCTCCCACAAAGCTGGGCTAGCAGTTGAGTCAGCCCCTTGCTCCACATAGAATGTGCTCAGAAATGCTGGTGGCAACTTCTGGGATTAACTAGGGGGCAGTGCATTAGTTTTCTGTTATTGTAATGAAACACCTGAGGCTAGGTACTTTATTGAGAAAAAGGGATTATTTACCTCACAGCTTTGGGTGGTGAAAATCTAATATTGGGTGGCCCCCTTTGTTTGGCATCTGGTAAGGACCTCATGGCAAATGGCATCAGGCCAGGTGAGGGCATGTGCGAGAGGGAGAGATCACATGGTGAGACCGGATGTCAGAGACTGGCATGGAGCCAGTTTGTTCTTTCAGAGCCCCTCATGCTCACAGAACTAATCAGGGTTTGGTGAGAACTACCTGAGTCCTTCCTTTCCAAGGCAGCATCCGCCATGACTATTCACTGCCTCCCAGCATCTGCATGAAGATCAGGCTTCTAGCACATGTACCCTCCGGGGTCCTCTCATGCTGTACCCAGTTTGTAACAAGGACTCTATTGATTCTTTGGAGCCAGGATCCTGGGCTGTCATTTTGCAGGATGAGCTTCTTACAATTTAATGCACCAGTCACGGGCCTGGTGCTTTTCTCCCTACTGAGGTTGGGGATGGAGGATGATAGTAAAATGAAGTACAGATCACCCTGGGTCATTGTACCTCACAGGTGCTGGGGTAGTATGGGACAGTGCAGGGCAGATCTGCCAGGAAATTCTTGTTGGCATTTCTTTGCTGCCCATGCTCCTCAGTGACAACTTAGGACCTATCCGGATGTGATTAATTTACCTGTTCCTAGTCATTCTGAATAGTGCTTGAGTATGTAAGGTGTTTTATGTGCTATGTGCTTTGTGTCTATTATGTTACCAATTACATTGGTAATTGTTACTGATGCTGATAGTGTTACTCTTATCCTGTAGGTTAATATTTGGCTTTACAAAAGGTAAGCTTCGGAATAGTTTTAGATTTACAGCAAAACTGCACTGACTGCACAGTCTCCACATACTGTACATCCAATTTCCCCTTCTGATGCGCCTGTTATAGTTTGGAACTCACGTATCCCCTGAAGGCCCACTTGTGAAAGGCTGGGTCGCAGCTCGGCTCTAGGGAGGTGGTAGAAACGTGAAGAGGTTGGTCCCTAGGCTGTGCCCTTGAAGGGGTCCATGGGACCCCAGCCTCTTCCTCTTCCTTGTTTGCTCACTGTCACATCCTGGCGGGAGGGTGAGTGATTTTGCTCTTCCATAGGCTCCCCTTGGATGTGCCACCACAGACCCAAAGCAGTCATGTGCTGTACCCTCCAGAATTGTGAGCCTTAACAAACCTTTCCTCTTTGTAGGGTGCTTACCTTGGATTTTTGTTACAGTGATGGAAAGGTGCAGGAGCATCTCATATCACCAAGAGTACATTAGTCACAGCTATGAAGCCAATGATGTTTGCATTTTTGAACATAGTCATTGGAGATGATCTTCTATTGATTTTCTCTTTTTAAAGCTTTTAATTTTATGTAAGTGCTTGAGTAGCTTCTTTTGCTATTTCTTTAGAGCGTTCTAAGTTCCATAGAGTATTACTTTGTGGTCACTGGGTTCAGGAATGGTTACAGTATCTTTCTTTCCCCAGAGATACAAAAACACTCATTTAATCACAGGTGTTTTAATTTCATTACTCATACCCTAAAAGTGGAGACTTCTTCAGGCTTCATGTTTGAACTTGTGGTCATTTTAAAAGCTATTTTAAAGTTCAAAAGAAAATGGGTTGGTTCTTTGCCCCTAGCTTCTTGATGCCTTTAAGATCCTCTGAAAAGCTGCCTCACTGTGGAAGTGTAAATAGGCTAGGCAGGAATTTTTCAGAAAATTGGTCACAGTCTCTAGTCTTGGAAGTAGTTTTTGGGCTCCTAGAAACTACTAATTTTCTAGGGTTGGTATAACAAAGTAGCACGAACTGGGAGGCATAGAACGATAGGAATGTATTGTCTCCTGGTCCTGGAGGCTGGAATGCCGAGACCAGGGTGCGGACAGGGTGGTGCTCTCTGAACCTGCAGGGTGTCCTTCATGGCCTCATTCTGGTTTTGGTTCCTTGGCTTCCCTGTTCCCTGGCTTGAAGCCACATCATCCCAATCTCTGCCTTTGTCATCACATGGCATTCCTCTGTGTGTGTACGTGTCTTTGTGTGGCTGTCTTGTAAAGACACCAGTCCTACTGGATTGATGGCCCATCCTACTCCAATATGATGACATCTTAACTAATTACATCCACAGTGACCCTGCTTCCAAAAACGGTCATATTCTGTGGTACAAGGACTTCAACATATTTTGTGGGGTCGGGGCCATAGTGTAACCCTTAATGGCCCGCCTCCTATACCCTCCTAAATTCATGTCCTTCCCACATGCAAATACATTTACTAATTCTAACACCCCCTGAAGTCTTCACCTATTCTGGAAGCTGCTCTAGGTCCAAAATCTCATCTCATCTCATCTAAATCAGAGATGGATGAGACACGGAGGATGGTCCATCCTGGAACAAATCCTCTCTGTCTGTCAACATGTAGAAGTCTGGAATCAAGGATCCTACAGGGCCATACTTCTCAGCATCTTGATGGGAGAATTCTTTTTTTTTTTTTTTTTTTTTGTGCTTCTTGGGGGTTGAACCCAGGGGCTCACACATATTTTGCAAGTGCTGTACCACTGGGCTGCATCTGTAGTCTCCTCCTTTTCAATTTTTTTTTTTTTTTTAATTTTTGAGTTAAGGTCTTACTAAGTTATGCAGGCTGCCTCTGGCCTGGAACTTGGGATCCTCCTACCTCTGCCTCCTGAGATCCTGGGGTTATAGATATGTGCCACTGTGCCTGGTAGAGAACCCATTCTTATCTATTCCTTGCTTCTGATGGTTTCCTGGCAATGGTCTGTGCTCACCTGGTCTTCTTCTTAAAAGGGTACCAGTAATATTGGATCAGGGTCTCACCCAGTATGCTTTGGCTGGGGTGGGAAGAACATTTATTAAATGTCTTTCTCGGTGGCTATGCTAGCTGTACCCTGGCTTACCTTTTAGGTGCTGGCCTATTTGTAGAATGGGCAAGTTAACTGTTCTATGGCAGATACATTTGAAGGAGACTATCCCTGGGCTGAGCCACTTCGGGTGGACCATGGGGTTTTGTGAGGAAGACTAGCCTCTGACTATTAGAAAGAAGAAGCATTTTTGGCACATTTGTGGATCTGTTGCAGCATTGCTGTAGACAAATTCCTTTCCCATAAATAAAAATATCACAGTTAGCCAAAGACAGTTTTGGCTTGTACTGCTGTGTTGATGTGAGAGTTGGTGAACATTCCTTTACTCATGACCAAGTCATTGTTGGTTCCAGAGGCTTGCTGGACCTCAGTTACTGACAGGCCACGTGCCCATCATATCAGCAGGGTTTGGTCTTTGGTAAGTAACAAAAATACATATTCTTGTCTGTGCATGAAAAGGGTCTTTGGCTCTTCAGTAATGGACTGGTTACTTACATTTTTTGAATAAAGCAGATACTGTGCTTTGATAATTAATAGGTTGAGAAAGGTTGAGACTCTGTTCTTAGGAAAGACATATCTTTTCTCAGACATCATGAGTGATGCCAGAACTTTGCTGCCTGGGGGCCTGGATCAAGTGTGCTAAAGGCATATTTAGGAGCTAATGGGAACCTTGGAGATCATTCAGTTGACTATTTGTTTTTCCATTTTCAATCAGTGAGGGTTATATTTTAATTGCAAAAGTTACCCAGGCCTGGGGCACTAGGCTGACCTGTCTTGACACCTGGCCAAATAATTGCTGCTGTTCTTGTGTCCTCTGCCCCTGGCTTCCTGCCTCCTGGCACTGGTGGCTTTTCCTGCTCTGCAGCTGGTGTGGGGCAGCAGTGGGCGGGCCTGGCCCATCCCTCCGTCCCTCTGGCAGTGTAGCCCCATCCCCCATACTGGGGTGTGCACTCGGACACTGGACACCTCTCTACGAAGGATCCCACCCCAGCCCCGGGCTCCGTCATGCCCTCCTTCTTCCTCCATTCTGCTGGGACAGGCTGCCCTGGCATGAGTTGTATGGAGTCCTCTGCCCCTGGCTTCCTGCCTCCTGGCTCAGGCTGGGATCAGCCTGAACTTGACTTCAGCTCTTGTTCTCTTATCTGACGGTCTATGTGGCTTCTCTCAACCTTTTAGTTTCTGGAGGCTGAGCCCATAAAGACCCTGGGGTTTCTGTGGTTCTGCCAGATGCATGGTAAAGTAGCAGTGATGGTGGTGCTGGTCACAGTGGGGAGGCTGACCTCACCCAGCCTGCTGTGCATGAGCCCACTCAGTTCTCAAGACAGCCTCCTGAGGAAGTCTGCCACGCAGCCAGCTATAGCTGGGGAGACCCTGGCTTCCATGACTGCAGTACTTAATTCTGCAAACCCACCCTCTTCTCATTGTGAGGCAGAGTTTCTGAACATTCTTATTAAGGAGAAGTTTAACCAACAAAATGTGTTTGCTGTGTGGAACCTGGCATCCCCTGGGTCTGGGTCATAGGTTGGCCTGATTCTGTCACTACTGCCACCACCTGCCTCAAAGATGCTGCTGGGCCCATGCTGTAGGGGAGAGGTGCTCGGAGGCCCCAGGTGGGCATGATGCATGAAGCCACCTCAGGTGTCTGGGCAGTGCTGCTTCCTACCAGGTGGAGGCAGAGCAGCAAGCCTCCAAAGGTGGTCCTGATGGTGCTCTGACAGCCCCGCACACATCCTGTTTGGGTCTTACAGTCAGCCCTCTCTATCTGCTTGCTCCACATCTGTGGAGAGAAAATATTCAGAAAAACAATTGCATCTATGCTGAACATGTATAGGCTTTTCATGCTTACCACCGTTCCCCAAAGAGCCAGTAGAAGAATGATTTGCAGAGCATTTACACTGGAGTAGGTGTTAAAAGTCATGGAGAGATGAGTCAAGGGCTGGGCTTTAGCTCAGTTGTGGGGAAGACCCCTTCATTAATACTCAGGAATAATAATACTCAATAATACTCAGGAATGTTATGAACATGTGTTATTTGTGTTACTTGTCAAGAAGAGAGGGAGATAAGTAACAACAATTTTGAAATATCTCTCCTTAATGGGGCTGGGATTTAGCTCAGTTGGTAGAGCACTGCTCTGCAGTTTCTGAGGTCCCAGATTTGATTCCCAGCACCACAAAAATGGGAGAAGGATATGGCAATCCACTCCCAAGGCAATCCCGAAACAATCAACCATTGAAAACCTATGAGGGTCGCTATGAGTCGGACACCACTCCATGGCACCTAACAACAGAGATGAGTCAAAGATTATGGGAGGGTATGGTTGGGTTCTGTACCAACATTGTGCCATTTTATAAAAGGGATCAGAGCACCCATGGATTTAGAATCCAAGGGGCATCCCGGAACCAGTTCCCTACGGATCTTGAGGGACAACTGTGCTTTCTCTGATCCCTTGTGGCCTGGCTGCTCACAGAGCATGGACACCATTTGTCTTATCTCAGTGTCTCTCTGGGTCAGGACACTTGTCCTGTCTGCCACATCGAGGGAGGTGGCAGAGTCATTGGCTCTCAGGAGCACAGGCCTTGTGCCCAACCTGTGGACTGTGGAGGTCTCTAGGTGGGGGAGCAGGGGAGGAGCAGTAGAGGTTTGGGGGAGGTGGTATGGTGCCTGCAGGCCTTGGCTGATGGTGGTCTGGATGAGGACTTGGGGCGCAGACCCACGTCACTCTCCCAGGCTGTCCTCACGCCCCACCACAGGTCTCCACTCAAACTCGGTTTCCTGGTCAAGAAAACGGGCTCGTGGCAATGAGGGGAAGTGTGGTAGGTGCCATGCCAAGCACACCGGGGCTGGATGCTGTCCTCATTCTCCGGGGCATGGACCCATGGAAGTTTGTCAATGAAGTTGACATCAGGAACGGAGGGAAATGAATGAGTCACCCCTAGAGGTTTTAATCAGGGAGCCCAGAAGCTACAGTGCTGGGCTGGAGAGGCGGGCTGAGGGGTGGGGGAGAAGGTCTATGTGGACCCTCAGTCCCTGGGAGACATAGGGATGGTGGTGGGGTGGGCGGAGCCACCACCAGCAGCTGTACAGGTTGGTTGCCTGGTAGGTTGCCATTGCCTTTGGTACACTTTAAGGCAAAAGGCAGCGCTCCTGGTGAAGGTGGTGCCTGCAGGTGAGCAACCAGCTCACGTGGAGCGCGCTTTTCCTTAGGGTGGGACTAGCTGTTGCCGGAGCTGGCTGGCTGGGCCACCTCTGCCCACTGCTGTGGACTGCGCCTTGGGGCCCATGCTAATTTGTAATAGTTCCCAAGGTGAGTGCTGTGACTGAGGAGGCACCTGTTGGTGGGGAATGATGGCGCATTTTCTCAGCGATTGTAAAATATGTTAGCGAAAAGAAGCCCAGTAAACATGCCAGGAGACAGCCCAGCACACATGTGCTTAGATTATATCTTTTTTCTTTTGTTGTTGTTGTTAGGTGCCGTCGAGTCAAGTCCGACTCATAGCGACCCTATGTACAGCAGATCGAAACACTTCCCAATTCTGTGCCAGGCAAACGATCTTATTTATATTTAAGCCCATTGTTGCAGACACTGTGTCAATCCATCTGGTGGAGGGTTTTCCTCTTTTGCGTTGACCTGCCACTCTTCCAAACATGATGTCCTTCTACAGGGATTGTTCTCTCCTGACCACATGTCCGAAATACGTAAGACGCAGTCTGGCCATTTTTGCTTCCAAGGAGCACTCTGGTTGCACTTCTTCTAGGACAGATTTGTTGGTTCCTTTGGCAGTGCGTGGTATATTCAGTAGACGTCTCCAGCACCACAATTCAAAAGCATCAATTCTTTTTCTGTCTCTCTTGTTCAATGTCCAGCTTTCACAACCATATGATGCCACTGAAAATACCATGGCATGAGTCAGACGCACCTTTGTTTTCAATGTGACATCTTTGCTTTTCAATACTCTAAAGAGATCTTTTGCCACAGCTTTTCCTAGAGCAATGCGTCTTTTGATTTCTTGACTGCTGCTTCCATGGGTGTTGATTATAGAGCCAAGCAAAGCAAAATCTTGGACAACCTCAATCTTTTCTCCATTTATTATGAAGTTGCGTGCTGACCCAGTCATAAGGATTTTTGTTTTGTTTATGTTTATTTGTAATCCATATTGAAGGCTATGATCTTTGATCTTCATCAGCAAGTGTTTTAAATCCTCTTCATTTTCAGCAAGCAAAGTGGTGTCATCTGCATAACGCAATCTTGATGCCACATTCTTCCTCATAAAGTCCAGCTTCTCCGATTATTTGCTCAGTGTATAAATTGAAGAGATAGGGTGAAAGTATACAGCCCTGAAGCACACCTTTCTCAACTTTAAACCACTCAGTGTTTCCTTGTTCTATTCGAACAAATGCCTCCTGGTTCATGTACAGATTTCTCATGAGCACAATTAGGTGTTCTGGTATTCCCATTTTCCGAAGTGTTATCCATAATTTGTTATGATCCACACAATCAACTGCTTTTGCATAGTCAATAAAACATAGACAGACATCTTTTTGATATTCTGTGCTTTCAGCTAATATCCACCTGACATCAGCAATGATGTCCCTGGTTCCCTGCCCTCTTCTGAATCCTGCTTGATTTTCTGGTAATTCCCTGTCTATATACTGCTGCAGTCGCTTCTGAATGATCTTTAGTAGAATTTTGCTGGTGTGTGATATTAATGATATTGTCCGATAGTTTGCACATTCAGTTGGATTCCCTTTTTTGGGAATAGGCACAAATATGGATCTCTTCCAGTCAGTTGGCCAAGTAGCTGTTTTCCAAACAACATTCATTTTTTCTCTAGGAGAAGATTAAAAATGAAGACTTCCTGCTTTTCAAAAGGGAACTGGCAGGGACATCTGTTCCTAAGCTGGCCCACAGTGGGCTTTTGTTCACAGTGAGCACTACTGGAGACTCCCAGAAAGGATTTCTTGCTCCTCCCTCCTCCCCCCGTGTTACTGCATGGTAACAGACCTGCACATATGTTTGGAATTTGAAGAACAAAATGAAACAGGTCTTTCCCTGCAGAATAGAGCACCGGTGTCTTTCGCATCTTTGTACTCCCCGGACCCTGCTTTGGCTGGGGGTGGGGAACAGTTCCCTTTTGTGACCTGTGACCTTTCACCTCTGATGTGCATGGCACCCTGCAGCTCAGTACATAGCATTTGGACATGCTGCTGTCCATATTTCACCAGGAAAGCTTTGGTTCTCTCTCTCTCTCTCTCTCTCTCTCTCTCTCTCTCTCTGTCTGTGTGTGTGTGTAATTTATTTTTTAAAATTAGTGTACAAAATAGTGGGTTTCATTATAACATTTTCATACATGTATATCATGTACTTTGCTTATATTAATCCCCCTTCTTTTGCCTCCCCCTCTGCTGCTCCCCTTCTTTCTCCCAAATAGTCTACCTTCTATTTTCATGTCTGTGTGTGTGTGTGTGTGTGTGTGTGTGTGTGTGTATGTGTATAATTACTATTTTTTAAAATCTAGGTTCCACATGTGAGAGGAAATGTGTAATATTTGTCTTTCTGAGTCTGGCTTATTTTGTTTAAAATCATGATCTCCAGTTCATCCTTTTTCTGATGGCATAGTTTTGTTTCTCTTCATGGCTGAGTAAAACTCCATTGTGTATATATACCACATTTTCCTTAGCCATTCATTTCCCGATGGACATCTAGGCTGATTCTATATCTAGGCTATTGTGAATCGGGCAATAAAAGACATGGATGTAAATACCTTTTTTTTTTTTTTTTTGATACTGGGGCATCGAGCCCAGGGTCTTGCACATGCTTTATGCAAGTGCTTTACCACTGAGCAGCACCTTCAGCCCATTTTTTTTTTTTTTTTTTATCTTGAGACAGGGTCTTGCTAAGTTACACAGGCTGCCTCTGGCCTCAAATTTGTGCTCCTCCTGCCTCTATCTCCCGAGTTGCTGGGATTGCAGGCATGTGCCACCGTGCCCTGCTGTAAATGTCTTTTTTTACTTTTTCTTTTTTTGGTGGTGTTGGAGATCGAACCCAGGGCCTTGCACATGGTAAGCCAGCTACATCCCCAGCCCTGACTGTGTTATTTTTAATAGAAATTTGCCATCTCTATTATCCCACTCTGCAGTTTCTACCAGTCTGGTCTCTGGGAGAACCTGGAGGTGAGGGATTCATTGTGTCCATATCAGGCTGTTCAAAGCTGGCTTCTTAGGCCAATACCTGTTGGTGCTGGTTTTAATGAAACAAAAGGAACTTGTTAAATTCCAGAAACACTTGCATTTCTACTTCATCCTAGAAGCAATGCAGAATACATGGAGTGAGGACCTGTCATCTTTGCCGCCCTGTCCACTGTGGAAGGGTTAAGAGGTGTACGACCTAAAGCGGTTTTCAGGTCTTTACAGTGTAGCTGAGCATAAATGTACTTTTGTCATTATGATAATTGCTATCATTTAAACCCAGTGTGTCTGTGGGTCAGGCAGTTATGGATGATTTCCACAAAAGACTCTCGGTCTAGTGGAATTGATCACAGAGGGGAAGCAGTACAGCTGGAGGGACAGTGTGTCTTCCTGCTGGGGCCTGTTGCACGCCGCTGTTCCAGGTCCATTGTGATCCCACGTCTCTGGTGTTTGTGACACTTCCCCTTTCAACACTCTTACACTGTGCAGAAATCATGCATCCAACCCCGTAGGACACTGGATGGAGCTAGGAACCTGTGGATGAGGCAGGAGTGTCACAGCTCAAAATGTCTTCTGAAGCAGGCAGTTGGTTCTCTGTAGTGTCTCTGGGAGCCCAAGGTGGACATGGTTATTGTGTCCACTTGGAAAGAAACAAGAGTTTCCTCTCCCAAGGAACCTAGTTGGAAACTGTCTTCCTCTGAGATGTCTGGGATGCAGGAGACGGTGGTCCTGCGGTCCTCACATGGGAGACGTGAGTGTCTTTGCTGCTGCTTAGAGAGAAGAAGGTGAGAAGGTAGAGTGCCTCAACCAGAAATAGCCAATAGAAAATTGTGTTTTCATGCTGCCTGCTGAATTCTCAAAATGTAGCTGGACACCCCCCCTCCCCACCCCCTATACAGGCTTCCCTGCCATGATCTTGGGGGAGAAGGTCAGTCTCAAATGGCACATGTGAGTGGCAGGTGCGTGATCTCAGCATCTGCAAGGGTGTCCTGGCCCTCCTTAGGGGTGAGTCCCCTGTGGCCCTGGGCTGGGCCATGTTTGCCTTTGTGCTTTGTAAGCAAAGCCTGGGAGAAAGTCGGTTGCACACAAATGTCACTGTAGGGCTTAGTGGGAGGCTGGGCACAGGCTCCCTAATTCCCAGTAAGTACTGTGTGTATTTATTTATCTGTTCTTATCTGATGTGCCGAGGTAAATAGATATTACAGCTGGTAGTGGTGTGGTATTTCTTGCTCCAAATGATGCTCTGGGGAAACACAAATTGCTTAACCTGGGCCGTACCTGTCCCTTCACTGATTACATTTTGTCTGTACAAACACACACAGATTTGCATATTTTCGTAGCTGTGTGAATGTGTACGCTCGTAGCCATCTGTTTGTTTTCTCATTTATCTTTCTCGTTATGTGCCCTGTATTCACATCCCTGCCCCTGCATTCCTCTCTGTCAGTTAATCTACTCATCTAGCCAGCCTTTCATTGATCTTCTCTTCTGTGGAGAGTTGTGGACAGGACGGTCAATTGCAAACATCCCAGGCCCCTGTAAACAGAAGAAAGAAGTGTACAGTTGGCTCTGGCAACAGAGGCCATGTGTCCTGAGTCTGCATGGTGACACTAGCTGGCCGTTGGCTATGTGCCAGGCCAGCTGAGTGCTGACTCATTTCATCAGCCTCAGGGGCAGCAAGGTGGGTGCAGGGTTAGAGTTTGAGGATGCTGATCTGCTTCAGACAGGTCTCTGGGTAGCAGCCTTGGCCCCTAGCCTTGGAGTTGCCCACGCACCAGCAAGGGCTATGTCTGCACGGCCCCAGGCATGACACAGCAGGAGGGCCCTACAGCTCAGAGCCCTGTCTGCACGTGTAGTCAAAGGAGGGAGGCCAGCTGTGGGGGTTGTTAGGGGAAAGTGGAATCCAGGCTCCCTATGCACAGTGTCTGCTGGCTGGTGGCAGCTAGGCCCCCCCTCCCCCCTGTGGAGTCCAGGGTATGGCCACCCCCACCTCATCACTATTATATTTCTCTATCCCTTCCAGGCCTCGCCTCTCCTCTTTGGCTTAGGCCCAAGCACTCCTTCTCACTTTTCCTGAGTTCCTTCCCTTCCCTCCACTAGTGGCCCATCCCTGGGGCTCTGGTCTCAGGCAGGTCCCTACCCTGTGCTGCTCAGCTGCTCCGCTCAGTGGCTCACACCCTGTGGTGAAACTCAGGAAGGTGCCTCGTGGCTGGCTTCTGTGGCTCAATGTTTTCCAAAGGCTCTCTTGGTGGGGAGATGTGTCCCCTTCTTTCCTTTTCATTGCCTTTGGCTTGGACCTCTCCCCAGTCCTGCCTTGACCCACTTTGGGCAGGGGCACTTGGGAGCCACCTTCCCGCTGCTCCCCTCACCGCCAGCGCTTAGTTCCATGTCACTTGCTGGCTGTTTGGTAAGTGCACCTGCCACACTCTGCAGGAACCTCAGCTGAGCACAGTGGAAGATGTAGACTCACGCTCAGCTCT